>NDGN011421373.1:0-11833 GCA_002564285.1 Tympanoctomys barrerae
GGGAGGAGGAGGAGGAAGAGGAGGAGGAGGAGGAAGAAGAGGAGGAGGAGAAAGAGGAGGAGGAGGAAGAAGAGGAGAAAGAGGAGGAGGAGGAAGAAGAGGAGGAGGAGGAAGAAGAGGAGGAGGAGGAGGAAGAGGAGGAGGAGGAAAAGGGAGAGGTACAAGCGAAGTGCTACACCACAACATTTTTCCTGATTAAATTCAGCCTGGGAGAGTAACGTTCCCAATGACCCTAATGTCACTGGCTCAAGGACTGAAGGAAAAGACTTGATTTTTCTTAAGTGGTTTTCGCTTTGGTGTTCTATTTGTGGAATTAACTGAAAGATGATGTCTGCAATAAACTCTAAGTGTGGCTCTCATTTTAAACATGGTCAGGAAATTTTTGACAGGAAAGATTCGCTCCAAGGCTAAAAAACAAACAAACAAACAAAAAAACCAAAAAACAGAAGCAATGGACAAACTGCAAGAAAACATAAGACCTGAAAAGACAAACTCAGGAACTTTTAGCTATTTTTTTTTTTTAAATGGAAGAATGGACTCTTACAATTCATCATTTATTAAAACATGACTGTCCAGTTTCAGTAAACCTTCAGGCTGAGACTAAATTATACTGGGACAAAAAAGAAAAAGTCCAGAATTTACTCAGGCTGTGTTTAACAAGCCAAGACATTAAGAGCAGGGGGAGGAGGGGAGAGGCTGGCCCATGGGGTGCTATAGTTCTCCATATTTACAGAACAGAGTGGGCTAGCAATTGTGCACTTGGGGCAGGCACAATGGGAAAGTGTCCTAAAAGTCATAGGAGGTGTGGTTGCTTAATTTATAGCTTGCTGGGGAGGCTAAAGAAAATGATGCTCAGAGTTCAAAAAGCTCCCAGATTAAATACACCAGGAACTAAAGAGGCCTAGTGCTCTGATTCTGAGGGCAGCCACTGGGTGACCCCGTGGACCAGCCACCGACTTCTTCTGGTCCCTGTGCCCATTTCCACAGTTATGAATCTGTTACTGGAGACAAGGGGAAGGAACGGCTCAGATGGTCATTAGGAGCAGGCTGTCTCTGGACTCATGCCCATTTCCAGATGCAGTGAGATCTGAGCTTCGGAATCCATTTTTCAACTGCTGGCCTCTGAGTCCTTTGTGGGGGTCTCTATTCTCCTTCTGCCCTACTCCACCCCCAGCTCGGCCCTCGTGTCTGCTCCTCACCTTGTCCTTTGGGAGCAGTGATGCTGGTGTAGCCTCCTGAATCTGGATCAGCTGGACCCTGTGCTGGGGCCTGCCCAGGATGTTTCCTTGGATTGGTGGGTGCAGGTTACTGATTGAGACCTAGGAACCCAAATTTCCACTAAGTCTCCATGTGTCACAGATGCTGACACATTTGCAGGAAGTCTCAGTGCAAGGGCTGCTGCTTCAGAAACATGCTGCCCGGTAGAGTGCGAGCCCTGGCTACAGGCAGCTATGCACTTGGAAATTCACTAAAAGCCAAGAAAACTGCACACTTAGCTCCTCTGCTGGGGATGCATTGTATTTCCCAGGCTCCAAGCTGTGCACAATGGCGTAGGGAGCTCAGCCGATGGCAGATGGAGAGGCTGAGTCATGGGGCCACCTTCTCTGCATCCTCTCCCTGGCAAATGTGTCCTCTGCATCCTAATCTCCTTGCATGTGGAAGGAAGGTGGCAAAAACCTCGTCTGCATTTTGCTCATGTCCAGAGACTTTGCCTGAGCGTGAGATTTAGGAAGTCAGACTAATTAATCTGGCATAAGAAATTTCAAGGAAGCTGACTGTTGAGGTGATGGAATAACTATTGTTGAGGACTTTTCACCAGATTTATGTTGAGAATCAAGTGCAAAGAGCCCAGAAGGATGATTTAAAATGTGAATTTGGCCGGAAAGGAAGTTCCAGTGAAGTTGTGGACTACAAAAGAGCAGAGGGAGTCTTGATTGCTGCAAAGGAACAGGAAAATCGAAAAAGATTGCCTGAACATGCCCAAGAAGCAGCAAGTCTCTACCCTTTGCTGCCTCAAAACTACAAAAGTAAAAGACCTTGCTTTGAGGAGAAAGCTGCAAAGCATCATGTTCCAGAATGGCGGTGGCATAGAGCACTTGTTTCTCAGAACTGGATTCAGAGTGCCAAGTTATCCAGGCACTTGACTCTTGCAGCTGAGAGAGAAGAAAGCCTGGACACTGCTCCAGCAGTCAGTGACCTTGGCATTATCCATGTGGCACTGGCTTTAGGTGCATGCAGAATCAAGAGTTGTGGTGTTTAGAAGACTTTCACCCCAATTTCAGAAGGCCTGGGAGGCCAGGCAGTGTGCCCCTGAGAGGGCAGTGTGTGAAGCTGTGAGAGCAAAGTCAAAGGTGCAGTGCAGACCCCAGAAGCTTGGAAAAGCCAGGAATGTAGATCAAATTAGGAAAGCTACAAGGAGAGAGCAAAGTGCGACCCAGAGAGAAGCCGCGGGAGCTACGACCACCAGCAGTGGCTCAGGAGTGGCGCCACCCAAGCCCTTTGGAGCTCCCAATTTGCTACAGACTGCTTCCCATGCTGGACATGGAACTACAGCACCTAATATTTACCCTGTTGGATTCTGGACTTACTTTGGTCCCAATTCTTTGTATCTTCCTATTATGGTTTGCGTCTAGATGCGCCCCCAAAGTTCATGCTGTCATGGGGCAGGCCTCTAGAGTTTTTGATTGATTCATGGTCCAATGCTGGGATTATGGGTGTGAGTGCTACACCCACACTTTGGTTGGTAGTCTACATACAACATAAGGGAGAGAAAGAGGCTTGCTTTTTCTTCTCTTTTGTTCTTGATGCTTTAAAAAAAAATTTGTGCAGAGTCTCACTACACAGCTTAGACTTGTAGTGATCCTCCTGTTTTCAGCCTACCTAGTGCTGGGATTACAGGTATATGCCACCATGCCCAGACTTGGTTGCCAGCTCAGCGCACCAGGAGCTGGGGCAGGTGTGGCATCTGGTGCCAGGGATTGAACTCCAGTCCCTGTGCCTGCCTAAGCAGGCACTTAGTCCACTGAGCTATCTTGTCAGCCCTTGCTCTTATTGCTTATGTTGTCTTCCACTACCATAAGCTGTTGCCTTCTGCCATGTGCCACTCTGCTTGGAGCCAATATGGACTGAAACTTCCACAAACTGTGAGCTAAATAAAATTTTTCTTCCTTAATTCTGGGTGTCAAGTATTTTTCCTCAGAAAAATGAGAAAAAAGTAACCAAGATATCCCTTTTTGGGTAATTTTTGGATTGAAAATGTTTATCTTATGCCATTGAATGTTGGCATAAACTCTTTTCATTTGTATAGGGCTTGCAGTTAAGAGTTTGACTTACACTTTGGAGGAGACTTTGGTAACTGGAAGATGGATTAAACATCTTTTGCACAAAGGGAGGTACATAGTTTTTGTAGGGCAGGGATGGAATGTTATGGCTCTTATGTAATATAATATTGATAGACTTAATACTAATTTTTAAGGATTGTTAAATCTGTGTTATAGTATTCAAACTGGCAAATGATACCAATAAGCATGTCTTTGTATCTGGAAACTGGTTTAAAGAAATGTGTCTGTTTGCTAAATTGACAAGGGGTGGATTGCAATGTTTGATACACTGTGTCAACTTGAGAAGTCTAGAAGCTTAACTAAGTAGCTCAGCAGTTTCACATCCCCGGGGTGTAGAGGACACACCCTTACCACACTCTAGGATGTTGTTCACTGTGTCAGTGTGAGAAGTTCAGAAGTTTAACCAAATGACGCAGGGAGGGCCAGGGTCCTCACTTTGTAAACATCCTCATCCTGTGCAAGAGGAGGTCGCGGAGATGGTGGGAGTTCTACACCTGCCCTCGGGTTGGGGATTAGCCTGCTAATCATATCAGGAAAGAAAAAAGCCTTGTTCCATCATTTTGCTCTTGTTGCTCTTGCTGTCTTCTGCTGCCTTGAACTGCTACCCTCTGCCGTGCCACTCTGCCTTGGAGCCAACTGGTTATGGGCTGAAACCTCTACAAACTGTGAGCTAGATAAAACTTTTCCTCTTTAACTTGGGTATTTTGTCTCAGTGAGAAGGGAAAAGTAACCAAGACAGAGAGTGACAATGGTAATCATCGTATGTTGATAATTAAATGACATAATGCAAATATGAACACTTCGTAAATTTAGGAGTGATATACAAATTACAGTTATTATTTCTTTCTATTTCTCTTTTGGTGTTTTGCCTTTCTTAGGGTTTTTACTGTTGGTTTTTGTTTTGTTTTCTTTAGACACGGTCAGATTGAGCTCACAATCCTCCTGCCCCAGCCTCTCAAGTACTGGGTCACACACTATTTCTCCACTAATACCACTATTTTAAGACCTCTGGCTCAACAATGCATTCTTTCCAAGTATTCACTTCCCTTCACCTGTAATCCTTAGCCCTCTTTTGTTTATTTTTTGGGAGGATGAGAGAGATGGGGCTTCATTATTACTATCATGTCTCCATTTGCACACTATGTGCACAAAGACTAAGGACTCTTTCCTAGATTTTTTTTTTTTTGCTTCAACAAAGACAGTGTCTATATATTTATTTTTGGATGACCCCCAAACACAAATCTTTGTAAATCAATAAAGCAAACATTTTCGCATGCTGTCACTGTTTTGATGCCTTAGTTTCTGACAAACACATTTTTATGTAAGAAAAATATATATAAGCTGCTGAGAGAATGTGGATAAGGAGCAACGCCACCTAAAAGGAAAACAGTGCTCCTTGTGACATCCCCAGAACCTGAGCGCCAGCCCCAGTCTCCTCTGCCAGCCTTTTGAGGCTCTCTCCTGTGCAGGTGAGGTGTCAGTTAAATTAACTTTTGCTGAATGAGGAATCAGCCAGCCTTTAAAGGCTTGGACTTGCAAGGCACTGAGGGAGTGAACAGGATCCCAGGTGGAACCCAGGGAGGGACAGACCTCAGTAGTTTAGACAATGAGTTACACGGATAAGACAGTGGTGATTTGATTCTTTTAAGATACTCAATTTTTAGGAAGTACCATTTCAAAATATAAATGTTACCAGGCATGGTAGAGTCAAAATGACTCTTTGGACCAGCGAGGGTGCGTCCGTATTCTGGGGAGATGGGTTCACATTGGACCCAATTCGCATTTGCTCAGGACTTGGGTTTCCATCCCCAGATCATATGGGACTGCGCTTTCCCACGTTGGCCAGCATGACAGCGCTGCCCATGAAGGTAAGAGCTGTTTTGTGCTTCAAAGAAATTTAATCTCTGAGACCACTTAGAGCAAAACCCCTCCCTGGGGATGTCGGGGGACAGGTGGCGTGGCTCTTCCTACCAACAACTGGTGTAGTGCAGCGCCAATCACATCCTGCAGGTTTGTTTTGTCCTCTGGGCTCAGGGCTTGTTTGTACTGCCACTTTTCAGGCACGAAGGGCCACTTCATTTCCTTTGCCTCCTGGATCAGGGTCCTTAACTCTCTGGAGAGGGAAGCTGAAAAGGTCAGAGTTCAGGTGAGGGAATTGTAGTAGAAGAAAAGGCGACTGAGCCCTTCACATTATGATGAAGGGCCTTCAGAGAAAAATAGTGTGTCCCCACCTCAGGCTGGCTGCCCTGAGCTGCTGGCTGTGACCCAAAGAATAATAGCAAGAGGCTATCAGTCAGGGGTGGCCTTGGTCTGTTCTGCCCTACAGGTAAATTGGGGTAGTCAGGCATTGAGAAAGGTTTTTAGCAGGAAGGAAGGTGCTTCAGTGACTATTCCTGCATGAAGAATCAGAGACAGGAATGAAGGAAATATTATTTTCCATGTAAAATGAGAAAGGAACTGGAAAGGACCGGCACGGTGAGTTGCTGGCAGCTGGCTCGTGTCTAGAGTCAATTTGTTCAACCGAGTTTTGTTTCTTTGAGAGTCCCCACCCCATCCTTTCGCTGTGGATGGCACTTGGACACAGACAACTAATATAACTAAATATAACTGAGCCATGTGAGGATGCGATTTATTGTGAAATGGCCCCGTTTCACAGCTGGAACTGTGTTAAGCCACACAATGGGCACTAAACCTACTCGGACCAGTTCTACAGTATCCGACCCAAACTCCAGAAGCCTCCAAGCTTTGGGGACTGAAAGTTTGTTTTCCTTACATTTGACACCTAACTGTGACTTGAACTGATGAGGACTTTTATAGTCCTGATGATCTTACTTAATGAAGTTTTTGAAAAGTTTTTTTTTTTTTAATTAAGGTTTGCTTCAGATGCTGCTCTATGAATGTAACACATGGTACATGCACCATGACACCGTCCCAACACAGGGAATGTCTGAATGCTAAAGGATATCTGACCCCCAGGTTTCTGAAATAGGGACTGCAGCCATGGATAGATAGATAATCACGAGATATAAATTTTTTTTCCTTTTTTTTTTTTTTTTCTGCTGTACTGGGGATTGAACGCAGGACCTTGTGCTTGCCAGGCAAGCACTTATTGTACTGAGCTATCTCCCTGGCCCCTAGATACAGATTTCTGAACCCATCTCTCACTAAATGCATCAGCTCTTTTCTAAATCTACTTCCCTTCTCTATTACACATTTTCATCACTGCATCACCTGGGTCTGAAACCCCAGAGGCAGTCTAGATAATTTTTCTCTCTTCTTGAATGTACTTAGCTATCAAATCCTGTAGTTCCTAAAATTCTTTTCTTCCTCTATCTTTCTAGTACTTTTTTTTTTTTTTTGGCCTGAATTACTGCTTCAAATCTCATACCATCTACTTCATTTTCTATGTTGTTGATTTTTTTGCTCTAAAAACAAGATGACCTGGCTATAGTACTGTGTAACACTCTTTCATTCTTTAGGTTTGCACATCTTCTTCTGAATGATTCCACTGCCCTTACCCAAAGCCTTGGTGATGAAAGTCAGACCCACCACCAGCAGCATCCAGCCCAGAGCCTGCCACTTCTTTTCACGACCCTGCAGGAGCACACTCCCTTCAGCATTTACCCCATGCTTGCATAACTACATGTCCATCTCAAGGGGCTAAAACTGTCCTAAAGATGAGGACCATGTTTTCATCTCTTTTGTAAGGGATGACACCACAATGGGTGAAAGACATGGTCAGTCTTGGTGTGCATGTAAAATATGCTAAACAGGGCAAAGATGTGATGGAGAGAACCAAAAATAAGAGATGAGAAGAAAGAAAAAATCTGACTCTGTCTTGGTCTTCTATGACTTTCTGTGACCGTGGCATCAAGGAAAGGCCACTGCCCCTTGGCATTGAGGGGACAGCTTATGGCCGCACCAATGAATGGTCTGTATTGATTACAGGGGATGATTTATAAGCAGGATGCTGAAACTGTACCCCATTCTGCAGCTGAGAATGTCTGCACAGCATGCCCCAAAAGACAGCCATGCCCAGAGTTTAGGGTCATTTTCTACAAGAACACTCTCATTGCTGCTGACAGAATGTCACCCTCTAAGGCTGTATCTAGGATACAGAGAAACGTCTTTCCAGAGAACTTTTAAAGTTAGGAGCAGGACATCCTTGGATGGAGTAGTTTAGCCTTCTCAGGTTTCTTCACCATAATGGAGAAGGATTATTCCCCATAACACACATTTGCCTCTTTTATACCACCTACGAGGTCCTGCCGGACCATGACCAGCATCTGAGACCACAGGGTGACATCAGCATGAACCTGGCATGGCACTCCTGCCCTGGGGTCCCTGGATGGTACAGAAAGGAAGCTTGCAGCTGCAGGTGGGGGATGGACTAGGTATGGGTGATTTCATTTTGAAAGGACCAAAAATGAAAATGCCACAAGTAACTAAGACTTCCACCAGCACCTAAAAGTGTCTGTAAGAATGAGTGTACCTCCTGACAAGAAGGAGGGAGAAAGCCCTTCCCAGAACCTTTTCCAGAGGCAGAATGAACAGAGCAGACAAGAAGTGAGCAACTTACAGTGGGCTCTTATGGCAGAGTACTACAAATAGGAAGAGAAATATTAAAAACACATAAATGAGATACACTTAGAGAAACAGAGGGACAATGTATTTCAGGATATATGTAGTGTCATATCGCTCCAAAACCAATTAAAGAAGAAATAAGAATTGTTTTTAGCTTTTCAGACTTTGTGACTGAGACCTCTCCATCCATGACTGGTCTACAACTCTGCATGACACAAGCTATGAAAGGAGCAGAGCCAGATGCCTGAACTCTGGTCACCACGCTGTCAGACTTATGGGACGAGTGGATTTATGTTTGTGAATAGCACGAGGACTCGTGCATGATGCAGAAGAGAGCGACCACACCAGCAAAATGACATAGTTATGGAAAGCACAGAAGTCCATGGAAATTGATGAGGCACAAAATCCCCACTTGGAAAAAAAAAAGTATACGCCACCATTGCGAAGTTGCTTCCATTTTTTTAATAATTGAAATTTACGTGCACCAGCCAACTCAGACTCTTTGTTCCTGTTGAACTAAACTGTTTCTTGTAGCCTCATGTTTACTGAAGCCTAAAATTAGAACTGACAGCAATTCACTGCAACAAAGTGAGCTTCCACCCCTGTCTGTCCGCCTGCAGCCCAGGTCCCATTCATGCCCTAGAAATCTCCCCATCTCTCGGTGGTCATCTGCCAGGAGAAGAAAAATAGGGCAGAGATGAGAACGTGTCTCCCAGGCGGGGGACAGAGGAGCAGGCCTGCTGCTGACCCTGCTGCAAGCATCCCATCCTCACCTCGGCACCGCTGGTCCTCCCTCTTGTCTTCCTCGGACACATCTGGCGCCACCACCAAGAGCTGGTCCAGCACTTGCTCACACTCTTGCAGGAGCACAGCGACAGCTTTTTGATTATTCATGATGATTACCCTCCCTCGACGATGAATCGAGGATCCCCAGGACTGCAGTGATCAATTACCTACGAGAAGACATCGATCCTGAATAAAGGAGCCCCTTGAAGGCCAAGCTACCTGGTGAACAAAAGAGGGAGAAAGATGATTAACTGAAGCATCATCAATTATCTGTAAGACTCAAGCAGGGAGGGATAATAGGGAGAACACATGAAAATACATCACAGCCCGAGGACGTTATTAGGGGAGGGTGTGAAATGAGTCCAGGGCCTGATTTTGACGGGCTGAACCTCGCAGGCATCACGTGCAGAAGGGATGGGCTCCGGTGCAGGCCCTGTCACCCACAGTGAGGTCGGGAGCCAAATGAAATGAATCTGGCCCATGATTTATGTACTTTCTGCATCCTTCTCCTTGGTGCCTCCAGTTCCCAGCAGCCCCGCACTTTCTGCCTTTCTGGAAGTCTACAGGAAGCATCTGGCTAACATTCTAATGTTCACTCACAGGCCTGTGCTAATGTGAAGTGTACCAACCACTCCCCTGATGCTGCTGATTTCCCCATGCAGAACTCTTCATGGTATTTTGCATGATATAATTTGGACCCGGAATGGCAATGACAGATGCCAAATTTAGCCCTTCACTGTCAGGCACATTGCCAAGTAAAATAGAGAAATGATATGGCAGAGAGCCCAATTTCCTAGATCTATCATATAAATAGATCTATCACACAGATAGATGGATCTGCTTGGGCTGGTATTTAACATGTAAATCGTTACTCTCCTCTCTCCTCTGTTCTCTCTCTCTCTCTCTCTCTCTCCTTTCTCCCTCTCTTCCTCTCTCTCTGTCTCTGTCTCCCTTTCATATTGGGAATTGAACGCAGGGCCTTAACACTGAACTACATCCCCAGACCTTTTCAATTTTTTGTTTTGAGACAGATTCTCATAAATTCCCCAAGCTGAGCTTGAACTCGCAATACCTCTGCCTCTGCTTTCCAGTGT
Source organism: Tympanoctomys barrerae (assembly GCA_002564285.1). Taxonomy (NCBI): domain Eukaryota; kingdom Metazoa; phylum Chordata; class Mammalia; order Rodentia; family Octodontidae; genus Tympanoctomys; species Tympanoctomys barrerae. The sequence goes on from NDGN011421373.1 coordinate 9,806, forward strand.
GCTGGGATTATAGGTGTATGATTCCATACCTATCTGAGTGCTGTAAAAATATGAACCCTGTAAAAATTGGGTTGTTGTGCTAAATGTTTTCCAATGTTCTTTTGTACTCAAGTGTATATTAGAAAGAGTGTTTCGTGTTATAAGCAGGCCACTAGCCTGACTAGCTATGAAAAGAACTAAGCACTATGGGCTGGCCAGAATTTCACATTCATATTGCTGTTGCAGACATGAGAGAGCATACCCAACCCTCTGAACTGCCAGTGAATGAACAAGGCAGCTAAGCGGTGCACTAGGGTGCAAGAGAGGCCACTGAATAGTGATAACCCATTCTCGCCATTCCTTAAAAGAGGGAGAGATCGGTTAAAGTGGGAGGTTGATACAGAGGTCAAGAAATGCATTTAGTAGTTGAGAAGGTAAAAATCAATGTTGTTTGATGTGAGCTACAGCCAAGCTGGGCACTTATTTTTCTTCAAGTCCTAAATCAAAGCAAGGAGAATTTTCTTCCTAAGAGCGCTTTCAAATGACCTCATACAGAAAGAGGGGAACAACAAGGAAATAGTGAAGAGCCAGCACATGCACAAAGATGCAAAGCTGCATTATATTTCATTTTAATAGCGCATGCTCCCTTTGTCCACAGGCTTATAGTAGTGCTTTGCTGGTGCTACCTTAAAGTAGAAAGTAGTTTTTGTCAAGTTTATAGAGACAAAGAACAGAAGGGCAGGGACCAGTGACTGAGGAGGAGGGGCAAGGAAGACATTGGTCAGAGGATGCAAACCTCAGATAGGAGGAGTGAGTTCAAGAGATTTATTTACAGTATGGCGATGACAGTTAATAACACACCACATACTTGAAAACTGCTAAAAGTGGATACTTGTGTTCTCACCATGGAAATAAGCATGAGAGGCAATTAGTACTTTTGCCAATTAATTTGATTTAGTGATTCTACGACCCATGTCTATCAAAACATCACCTTGAACACCATAAATATATGATTGTAATTTGTGAATAAAAATAAAATCAGACAAAAATAATCTTTATGTGACAAATTAAATTTTAACTGCCTTGTTTCTGTAAAGGATTTACCAAGTGACAGTACATGAGAACAAAAAAACCTACAAATAGGAAGCGAATGCATATAATGGTGTGCAACAGATATCTCTTGACCAATTCCACTTCCTGTTCTCCAGTTAACTATTGGTGGGCTCCCTAAGAGTTAAGTCTGAGATTCCCTCTTCTTCCCTGGGTTTCTTAGGTGGGGAGGAGTAATTGTGACAATTATGTAGATGCTTCTGTCTTTAAAGTTATAGACTCAATGTTAGTCTAGATAGATCAGGTTATGTTTGCTGGACAATTATTGACTTTTATTCAAAATCCTTAGCTCTTTTGAGAACTCTTAAGTATAATATTTGTATGTATATTTTTCTTTGGTTTAGACATATTGGCTTGAATTTTAAGAAGTTGATTATTAAATAAAAATACTTGTCTGTTTCTGTTCTCTCACTTAAGCCCCTTATTTCTGATGCACAGATCATAAACCTCTTTCCTGTCGAGGGGCTATGAGGGAGCGACACCTTGCCGCAGTCCTGGGAGGGCAAACAATGGGTCTTGACCTGTGCATTTTGGGTGAAGGTAGGGCAGCGCAGGGAGGCTCCCTGTGCTGCAGACTAAGCTCTGAGAGAGCAAGAGGGCCGATGGAGTTAGAGCAGTGGGGAAAGGCACTCAAAGCAGGAAATCTGGAGGGAATGGAAGAGGGGCAGCTGGCCAAAGCAGCAACACCAGGAGATGGTTGAGGGTAGGTGAGGCTGGAAGGTGAGCAAGGGGTGCAGGTGCCAAGGAAGGAGTCTGTCCTGGCCTGAAAGTGATAGGAAACTGCAGTGATAGGTAGCAGAAAGACTGCAGCAGATTCGCACTGGAAAGAGCATTTTGTTGGGCATGGAGTGTAGAGGTAACTGCAGCCAGCACTCTTAGGTACTGATGGCAGTAGCTGGGGTGAGAGCTGGACCAGAGTGACAGCATCAGCAATGAGAG
>NDGN011421380.1:0-17161 GCA_002564285.1 Tympanoctomys barrerae
TAAGGTCAGTGAAATCCCCTCAGGGTTTATCTTGAGATCCTGTACCTCAGGTTGTAGAACCTTAAAGGGTCTTTTTTAACTATTGAAAGCTGACTCTTTTTCAGTTGACACCCAAGTCACTCATGATTAGCTTTCAAACTACTTTTCTAGCTGTTTCTGCTTACATCTCGGCATATGTCCTATGTTCTGGACAGACTTCACTCCTCAAAGGTGCAGAGGTTCCCAGCTGTGCTTAGCCCCCATTGTATTCATGCTCTTACTAATAGATCCCTCGGAAGTTCAGTTGGACACATGACTATTAGTGACCAATCTTCTGATCACCTTTTTTAATTTTTTGTTCATTTATTTTATTACTTTTATTGAGAAACAAATAGCAATGAGACAGTTTCAAAACCAATTAATAGGATAGTTTCAACAATTAATACATTGCATACTGTTGTCTTCTTAGTAGTTATTCATAGTACAACATGAAGACATGATATCCTGTCAAACGCTATTAGTACAAATCTTTCTTCTCATTGAATTAAGAGAAAGTAACTGTATATCTAGCCTAACTATTTTGTATATACAAATGCAGAATGCCCCTTCATTTGTGTCCCCTTTTTTGTTTAGTTTTGTCAGAGATGGGTAGTCCATTGCCATTCATATATTGTAGGTGAGTGAATTCAGCAAAATAATCCAATATAGTCTGGTAGTTCACAATAGTCGTGGGTTATCCATAGATCTCAGGCTTTCACAGATAGCAAATTGGTCAGGCAATGGCCATGACTCATCCACATGGCTGACATTGACAAAGGATCTACGAAGTATGGTACAGGGTTTCGGGGCAAATTCTGAAGGGATTTGACTGACCTTGGCAGATACAAAAGTTACATTTCTTGTTATATAGGTCTTGCTTTAACGTGGGCTTAACCACCCAGCACCAAAGTATAAAAAGGTATAAAAAAGTAAAGCCATATCAATATGCTGAGCTGTAAAAGGCTCAAGTAAACAACTTCTGACACCTTTTCTTTCTTATTTATTTATTTATTTATTTTTGTACCAGGAATTGAACTCAGGACCTTGTGGTTGCCTGGAAGATGCTTGTGCTATTGATCCACAACCCCTTACCACTTTTCCCAGCCTTCTGTGCTTTTAGATTTGGTTACATGATTATGGTTGGGCTAGTGGTACATAAGCAGAAACAGTGCTTAAAACTTACTTTCCGTAACACTCACTCACTTTTACTCTTGGCTGGGAAATTGCAGAGTCTGAGAGGCCTGGACAGCCACATATTGCAGATTGCAGATCTCCAATGCTGGCTCAGGATCACTGGACTGTTAGATGAAAGGGTATTACATTTACTTTTGTTTAAGAAAAAAATATTTTGAAGTTTCTCAATATAGTGTCAGACTATATTGTACTTTGTAAACGTTGTGATTCTTATGCACCTCTGTGCATCTTGTTAAGCTGACGACTGTTTCTAAGATACACTGGCCAGCTAAGTGACCCTCAGGTGAGGCATATTCATTATTTTATCTCTTATTACTTGCTAGGTATGTGACCATGTATTCATTTGTCTGAGCCCTAACATCCGTATCTATGAAATGGGAATAATAGAAGCAGGTTATGAAGATTAAAATAATACATGACAAATGTCTAGCATAGTCAGAAGTACATACCAAACACTAATATGTGAATTATCTTAGTGTGTATTGACCAATATTACACAATTGAACATTAGAACAGAGAAGGTATATGTTGGAAGAGGTATAAATTAAGGCCAGTTAAGAGCAAAGCTTAAGTTGTTTTAATATTCCACACATTCTAAAATTTTGGATTATTTCATATCAGATATACTGTCATGTGAAAATAAACTATAACAAACAATTCTTTACTTTATACAAAACAATAAGCACAGGGGTGTAGGAAATATATGAACATATTTATAGAAGCATTATTTATATATACACAAATAATTCTCAGATATAAAAGTAAACACATTAAGTTTACCAAGTTTAATTTAACTGGCCATGTTTTCTCTCTCCTTTGGAATAAAGTATGGTAAAGCTGCCCCCCCCAGGCTGATTATGTTTAAAAGCAGGTGTCCAGAGAGGATCAACTGTGGGGCATGACGGCTTGCCTGGCAGCATACCTTTCGATGACCATGCAGTCAGAAGCCAGGAAATGATAGCTCGTTAATCTCAAGCAACTATATATCAATGCCTGTTTGTACAACTGTTATGGTTTATGTCTCGCTGTCCCCCAAAGCCTCACTCAGTCATGGGGTGACTTCTGGAGTTTGTGATTATTGTGGGTGTGGATGCTGTACCCGCCCTGGGGCAGGTAACGTGTCACAATGAAAGGAGCGGAGAGAAGCTAGCTGCCGGAGTTGCTGCCACTCCCTTTGGTCCTGCTCTCTGTCATGTGCTGCTCTGCCTTGGAGCCAGCTAAGTATGGACTGAAAGTTCCAGTAACTATGAGCTAAATAAACCTTTCTGTCCTTCCTTCTGTTGTGTGTTTGTCCCAGCAATGAGAGAAGAGCGACTGAGACAATAACGGGTAAATTATCACTCAAGAATAAAAATGCTACTCATTCCTATGATCTTGGACACTGGATCTAAGACAGAAAGATAGGAAGTCGGAGTGCTGCCTGAGCAGGTTTATGCCTTCTTGAGATTTGTCTCAAAAACTGAAAAAGAGCTGGGGATATGAGCTCAGTGAGAAGGGTCTTGGTTTAATCCCTAAGACTGGAAAAACAAAGACAGAAAGAAAAGCAAGGAAAAGAAAAGAAAAGAAAACATAAAAATGAGAATATATTCAGGTAAAGACCAAAAATGTATATTACCCTCACTAAGGAACTTAGAAGAAGCACTGTACTTTAGACTGACAGAATTTGCTAGGTGAGTATAGAAAAGAAATATTAAATTATAAGCACAGTTTATTTGTAACATTAAAGAGCTCTTTGGAGGATTTTTCTCCAAAGCATATTGCAATAAGAAAGTAATATTCTTATGGAATCAATAGTCAGGTGGGACTTTCTGTACCCTCCACCCCAAATCAAGAGCCAAATCAAGGTAAAACAGGTCACTTGTCCTACCTATTTACAAGTGGGAAAATTTTCTCCTAATCTGTCCTGTCACTGTATGGATGCTCTATTTTTATGAGTATTTTAAAAAAAAATTAAATGAATTTGATTGGTGCAGCATCTCACTGCTTAGCGCAGACTCATGGTGCTCCTCCTGCTTTCAGGCTCCCCAGTGCTGGGATTACAGGTGTGAGCCACTAAGCCGGGACTCTGGCCCACTCAGCTCACCCTGCAGGCAGGGCTGGAGCACCATGTTTGGTGCCCATGATCAAACCTTGGCCCCTGTGCTTGCCTACACTTGCCCAAGCACACACTTTAGTCTGCGGAGCTATCTCCCTGCCCCAAGGGTACTACTTTTACGGGAAGGTAGCTGCTTAAGTCTAATAGCTCACTGATCACATGACCGCAGACATTTTTCTGACCTTGAGAACTCAGCATTTTAAATAATGCTCATTGTTCATACTTCTTAGTTATTATACAGTAGAAGATCTATTTCTTTATAAAAGAGAATATTAAAGGGAGTGAATGTATTTTACCTTTGGCAGGTTTTCGGTTTTTTTCTATATGAATTATTTTTTAAAATGGAAAAATGTTTTAGATATACATGCACTAAAGCAATGTAAACTTTTTTGTTTTAATTTTGTGGCCAGACTTAGCTATAAAAATAATGACTTGCACCAGATTTTGGTCACTTCAATAACTTCCTGCTTCTGTCGCACAGGAAAGCAAAGTTTCACGTTCAGTCAAGGTCATGGCTTCTCCTTACTTTCCTCTTTCAAAGAGATTTTAGGTTCCTACTGGTATTGATCCAAAGTACAGAGAATTTGCCACAGGCTTATCGCTTCTCTACTATCAATATCCCTCATAGACGGGTAATTTTTTGCAATTAGTAAACAATTGATTATCAATATCACTGAAAAATCATAGTTTACATTGCAGTTCCCTCTAGTGTTGTACAGTTTTGAGATTGTAACAAATATATATATATATGCAGGTACCCACCATGACAGCATTATATTTCATAGTTTCATTGTTGTGAAAAAAAAATCATTGTGTATTCAAGCCCTTTCTCCTTTAACCCTTGCCAGCCACGAATCCATTTATTTAACTTTTTTAAAACAGTGTCATGCAGTTTGAACCAAGCTGCACGTGACCTTTTCCTGGTCACTTCTTGCATTTAGTAATGCTCATGTAAGATTCCTCTGTGTCTTTCCACAGCTTGGTGATGCATTTCTTTTTAGTGCAACATACTCTTCCATTGTCTGGACATGGCTGTTTATTCATATTTCTACTGAAGGACAAAATTTTTGCTTGTGTGTTTTGGAAATTATAAATAAATCATCTATGAATATCCTTGTGTAGAATTTGAGTGGGTGTCATTTTTCAAGTTTATTGGGTAAATATCAAGAAGTGCAATGCTGGGTTGTACTGGAGGAGTATTTTCAGCTTTTAAGACAATACTTGACTTTCTTCTAATGTGTTTACATGGATGAGATGCTTCTGCATCATAATCTTACCAGATTTTGGCAGCTTTAGTGATCCAGATTTGGGCCATTCCAATAGGCACGAATGGTACCTCATTATTTTAATTTGCCTTTCCCAAATAACACATGATGCAGAGCATCGTTTCATATGCTCATTTCCATCTGTACATTTTCTTAAATTTATCCACTTCAGGCTCATTCAATTGCAGAAAATTCAATTAATCTTCAATTAAAGTAAACTATATACTGTTATATTTGTCATAGACATTTCAGCAGAATAAGTCTATGTGCAAATAAATGTAAGAGAAATTTCTAAGGCAATTTATGCAGTAAACAGTAGGATCTGGTAGTCTGCCTCTGAGAGGTATCATATGGTGTCTCTTCCCAAGCCTATAATATGAACTGACTTTTGGATAAAGCAGATCAACAATTTTACCTAGGCTGCAATGAAAAAAACTATTCTTTAATTAGACATTTATGGATCATGTACTATATTTCAGGACTACTCTAGCTTTTAAACATTCAAAACAATTATAATTTCCACCAAGCAGTCACTTAAGGAGGTCATGGAGTAGAGTGTCCTCTACAGTAACAGGGATAATTACAACATAATTACTATTATATAGCATTATATAAAAATATACAGTATTTTCAAATATATACAAATTTTTCAAAATAATAGCAAATTGGAATCAACCTAATTTTCTGTCACCTGGAAAATGGAACAAGTTGCAGCTATAGCCATGGAGAGGAATACTATTCAGCAATAAAATATGGGAGTTATGATAATGAAGTTTTAGTAGCTCTAAGTCATATATTTGGTTGGCTAAAAATATTCTGTGGATTCTTTGGTAGCTCTTCTGAATAATTTAGAAGTGAAAAATTTTCTTTCCAGGTTTTAGTTCTTTTCCTGATATTTAGATAAAAAAAAGAATTCTTATCTTAACATTACATGTACACACACACAAAAAAAATGATCACAACCGAAAGGATTTTGCGACCATCAAGATTGTCTTAATATTAAATAGTTTTTTAGAAAAGATTATTTTAATCCTTTTTGGCATTCCGTTCAAATATACTCATACATTTTAGGTTGTTGGCTAGGGGCACATACATCATTAAACTACTTTTATACCATGAATATTAACACCACTGAAATCATTGGTATTTGCTTTCTTTGGTTCTTAACTGCAAAGGTATAAAATGAAATGTGCTACTCTGGTACATAATGAGTATGCCTATTAGTTAAAAGAAAACATAAGGAGATGAATTTATTCTTTAGACGCATAGCCAAATGCTACATTATTCAGAATGAAGGGCCAGGGAGATAAATTAAATTAGTAACTCTTCAGATTAAACCCTAAACTTATATTAGCCAATTTACTTATCAAGGAGAAAACTTAGTTTTTACCTATTTTGGGGGGAGGGTTATTGCATAGACTGTTTAGTCGGAGACAGGACAGCATTATAAATAAAAGGCGGAGAAGCGTACAGTCTGCACAGGAACTGGTTAATCAGCACCTCAACATGGCGAGGCATTGTGCTTCCAGGGCAGCAGCAGCCCCTGTCGGAAAGTGATGAAAAGTTTCTGGTCTGAGACAAAATCTGACAAGCAGAGCTGGTTTTGCCAGAATATGAGCATATGGCCAGGCAGTGTCTTCCAGTATTCTCCAAGCTGGCAGAGATTGACCTCCTAGTAACATGAATATCTTGTTTGTAATGGAAAGAGGATGAATATTCTATATAAATAATTGTAATTATCTTCTCATTGAAGAAACATAAATCTGGTACTCACTCCTCTTGAGTATGTCATCAAATTTGGAATAAGCAAAATTAAGTTTTCTATGGTTTTGCAAATGAATAGCTGATGCAAAGTTAATAAATGCAAAACTTTGCTTTTCAAGCAAATAGGCTTTTTAGTTTGCAGTGTTTTAAATCGAAATATTTGAATTTGTTTTTGCATTATAGATTTTTTTCTATTCCCTAAAATATTTTTATTTCTTTGTTTTCTTTTTCTAAATATATAGTAACTAAAACACATTGAAAATTCTAGCCAAAAAATACTACAGATTAAAAATACTTTATTTTCTATATAAACATACTATTTTACATATAACTAGTTCAGTAATGAGTACACAAAAATAAAGTTTTGTACTTGGAGCAGTACAATTATTAGTTGATTATTAATCTCAATTATTTAGTCAACCAGGTGTTTTGGTACATAATATATATCTTAAAATTAATTTTTATATATATTGAAGTCTTGAGTGTCAAGTGACATATTTCCTTATGATTGAAGAAGAGTTTAGAACTACAGATGGTCACTTTAAAAAATAGCTCATTGTACTTGAATAAGACTGGCTATATGTGGACTTATATATCTTTCAGTATAAATAGAAACTCAGATGTGATTGTGGAAGTTGGACTAGTTAAAAGTGGTCTCCATAAATTCTTTAGTTTATAATGTTTTCAAAACTGAATGCTGGAAACTAACATTATTTTCTTCTCTTATTTTATCTATATTATGCCATTGCTCTATTGCATATGCAGGGGCAGCCCTATGGTTTCATTTCTAAATGTTTCACTAAAATTGTTGCCTGTAATATCAACTGCTTTATGATGATGTTGCCAGTGACAATATCTGATTGATAAGAGCTTGCCTAGAGAAGATAAGGTAACAAGTACTTTCATCTATTGACTTATAGACAGTAAATGTGCCATACTGGCCTTGGTTTGAATTTCTTATTACAAGTTAAATAAATTTTAAGTAGATGTTCTTCTTCTATTCTACAGATCAAAATTTTGACTTCCAAATGCCATTTTTAGTTCAGTGAAAAAGTCTCAGAAACTTTCTTGTTTTGGTTGAAATGGTATGTTCCAGTGTTCTTGTAGATCCATCTCTTAACATTTGCTTCAGAAGTGGGTACTTCTGCTTCATTGTCAGAAAAGGTTGCAGGAGACAGACCTGGCCCACAGTGGCTACTCCTGCATTAATTCTTGTCTCATTTCATTATGTAATTGGAAGTAAGAAATTTCAAAGTCAGCTGAACTTTAAGTTCATAAATACTATTTTCTTCATAGATCCTATAATGCAAAGAACCATGAAAATTTGCATGTCTTTCTTTTCACATAAAAGGAACCTTTATTTTATTATCATGACAATAAGGTTATTATTCCTATAATCTCTTATTTTCAATTTCATACAGTTAACTTAAATTTTTATGTCTGCATATAACATCTTACCTCTTGGTAGTTAGTAAGCTAAGTGAGCCGAGACCGGATGCCTCACGATTCTGGCTTAACCTTCCTCCCCCTCAACATCATTTTATGTGTTAATGTGTAATAGAATAAGAAATTAAATAAACCAGTAGTTTTGTTGAGTACAGACTTGCTAGAGTAGATTTAAGTTACAAATTTGATTAATTTTCCTACCTCAAAAGTTTTTCTAGAAATAGCAATGTATGTCATGCACAGTGCTGTGTCATGTTAGATCAAATATTTTTTTTTTTGAGTTCTTGCTGTCTGAGGCTTTCTCTGTCTCTTCTATCTAGTCCATAAAATAGTCACCAAAGTCGGAGAATATGCCTTTCATTCATTTTGAATGATGTAACAGCAGTGGTATTCTAGGACTGACCTTTACTAAACTCACGGGAGCTAATTACTACTTTTTAGAAATCTTATAACCAGTTTGTAAAACATAACTATTATTAAAATGTAAATAAACTAAGTAATTCACATTGACTAGTAACAAATATTCAAAGTTATTGCTGCCTAACTATTTTACTGAAATGTAGTATCACATATCCTGAAGTAGTTATTCTGGCTCATCTGACTGCCTTGAAGATAGCCAAAGACCAGTGCATTTCTGCGCCTTTCTCCTCATCTGTGTTCAATGGCTTTAGAATGGTAGACTGAAGCACTCTTGGGGAAGTATTTCCATCACAAAAATCAGCAAATGACAGAATTAGGGCCTCGCTTTTTGTATGTGTGTTCATTGCCTTAGTATTCATGAGTTTCATTGTCTTAGACACTTGAATGAAGTTTCTTCGATTTAATGAGTAAAACTTGGAAGAGTAGGAAATACTTCAATTGCAAATCATATGTCATATTTAACTGATCCGCTCCCCCCAAAAATGGAAATAGTTTTCAGATTAAGATGTAAATTCATACAACATACCATAGTTCAGGCAAAATAGTCAGTTGGCCAGTTACAAAATATCTTATAAAATTTTATTCCCTACATGGAATTTATTACAAAAATATGTTTTAGTGTTTTTGTAAATTTTAAGGAACACATGTGTTATATCAGTAAAATTTGTAAAAATCTTATGCATTGATTTCAAGGGACATTTGTCCACTAGAGGCAGCACAATATATGCTACTGTGGTAGCGAATGAGCCTCTTCATTCCCACGTTGCATAATAGGTTCGTGGACTGGTTGAGTACACATTGCATGAGTATCTTGATTTGATCCCAGCTTTGAACTCAAAAGATGTCTTTTTCAACAGAGTTATTGAGATGTAGATCACATCCCAGAGAATTTATCATTTATAGTATATAATTCACTCCTTCAGTACATTGTGAGGATTACAAAACATCCCCATTATCTATTATTAAAACAGTTATATCCTTCCTAAAAGACTTGGCAAACAAAAATCATCCCGACCCTAAACAAGCAATATTCTAGTGTATTGGCTACGCTAGATATTTTAGGTAGATTGAATCACGAAATACGTGATCTCTTATGTCTGAATTTTTTTCTCATCTTAATATCTGCAGGATTCATTGATGGCACAACATATTCAAGATCTTACCCCTTTTGTGAAAGGATAATAGTCATTTGTATGACCATCCATGTGGAATTATAGTTACATTTCAGGGACATTTGGGTTTTTACTTTTTGTCTATTATAAATAGGCTATTGATATTTGTGGGGAATATATTTGGACCTATTTAATTATTCTTCTTGAATATATTTTGATGTGGGCCAGGTAAGCCTTATCTTAGGTCCAAGTTTAATATCTGAGTTATTGGCAAAGCTGTTTGGAAAACAACTGCATCATTTTGCACTCTTGTCAACAATCTATAAGAATGTCAATTTCTCTACACATTCCATCCATATTTGACTTTAGAAATTCCTGTTAATGTGAAAGGACTGTCTCCTTACAGATGTATTTGCACTTCTTTAATGACTAATATTGTTGTCTTTTCTTGTGTTTATTTACCATTCAAATGTTTTGTTAAGAAATATCTAAAGTTTCTCAATTTTTAAACTATTTGACTTCCTATAATTGAGTGTTTTGATGCATTATGAATGTAAGTTCTTTACTGAATGATTTTCAAATATTTTAACCAATTTATGAAGGTTTTCATTTCAAGTTTTGATCAGATCATCTGCAGCACAAATATTCTTAACTTTGATGTAATTACTTATAATTCATCATTGATTGTTTTACTTTTGGTGTCATAACTATGGGGACTTTGCCCTACGTAAGGTCATAAACATCTTATTTCTGTGTATTCTTGTAAAGTTTTAAGTTCATTTCTCACTTTTAGCTTTATAATACACTTTGATTTGATTTTGGTATATGGCACTAGGTGACATTCTGGCTTAATTTGTTTACATATGAGTGCTCAATTATAATAGTAGACTTTTAAATTAAGAAGTATATTAACTCCAAGTATATTTAGAATTATTTTATACTATTTTCATTCCATTGCATTTTTGTATGACTCTTAATGTCATTTATCAATTTCTGTTAAATGCTAGTTGGAATAGTGATAAGAGATTGTATTTGTTGTATAAACCAATTTTTGGAGAATTGCCATCTTAATAACATTACATATTTTGATTCATGTATTAGGCATATATTTCCATTTTTACCTCCTTTTAAATTTTTTTAAGCAATATTGTATGGTATTTAGTAGACAAATCTTAAACTTATTTTGTTAACTACATCTAAATTTATTCCTAAAACATTATTGTTTAGATGTCCCACTAACTGAAATTATTTTATCTAACTCAATTTCTGATTGTCCATTACAAATGAAGTGAAATGTAACTGGTATTTTTGTATAGATTTTGAACTTATTTATCTATTCTAAATTTGAGATTTTTCCTTAGGATTTTCTAAATATACAAACATGTCATCTCTAAAGTGACATATAACAAACCTGAAAAGACAGATTTATTCTTTCCTTCACAATCAGGTGCCTCTTCTTTTGTTTTCTTGACTACTTGTTCTAACAATAAATCATCACAGACATTCAAGTCATTTATATTAGTGTTTTGAACTTGAAAGCAGTTTTGAACTTGAGTTATAGAATATTTGTTTACATGGAGCTTGAATCAATTGAAAATAATTAGATGCACATGATAGAAGGGATATACAACATTTTCCTCCCCTAAAAATATGTAATTTCATATTATCTTGATATGCACTGAATTCCTGATTTCCTGAAAGAATGTTAAGTATTGTAGTTACGAAGCACCTCCAGCATTTCTCATAGCACAGTCAGTTCTTTCTGTTTTCAAATACCACTTGTATTTGACTGAATAATGGCCACCCAAACATAACTATTTCTGATTCCTGTGACTTGAAATAATTGAATTGTTTGAAAAAGAGAGTCTTAAGTGTATAACTACCTTAAGACTCTTGAGATGAAGACATTACCTTGAGTTACCTGGAAGGCCATCAGAAATGTCCTAGTAAGAGAGAAATTAGAGAGGAGGCACACAGAAGAAGAAGGCAATGTGATGTGGCTTGAAGCCATGGGATGCTGGCAAACACTTACAGCTAAAGAGGTAAAGAACAGATTCGCTTTCATGTGATTCCCCAGAGTGGGTGCAGCTCTGCTGACAGCTTGAATTTGCATCTATGATCTCTAGGAATATGAGAGAAGAAACTTCTCCCTTGGTAAGCAGCTCACATTATGGTAATTTGTCATGGAAGCCAAAGGACAAGTGTATACCTACATATGTGCTGACAATCCATAGTCTAATATTTATTTTCTGTGTAGACAGCTCCCTACACACCTTGGTTAGGTTATACCCCTGGATGGCTCTAACAATTAAAAGGGCTAGGCACTATTTAGGTTTTGTTGGATACTAGACAAAAGGAGTAAATTATGGTGTTAGAGTTTAACTGGGGAATTGAGTAAATAGGCAGATGGACCTGGGAACAAATAATAAACTAATTTATATAAGTAAATATAATTAATAACTGTGCTGTATTTATAGGTAGTCATCAAGAACCTGACTGGATACTAAATTTTATAACTGGGATGTTTCCTGGATGGTTTTACTGATGGATAGGTAGAATTTGAATTTGCAAGCCTAGGACATATGGATGTTCTCTGAAGATATAGAGACAGTCAGATTGAGACACGTGTGATGGTATTTTCCCAGGCACTGACATCAAAGTGGAATGGTTTTCCAGGATGGTCACTACCAAGATTCATGATTTGTCTTTGTGTTCTCAATGGATACTGCTCTTGTATTAGAAGGCAGTGGGGTAATTTCAGCCCCAGAGATGAGAGATGTCAAAGGAGAGATACCTTGAGATAGTCAAGAAGAGATGTGAGAAAGGTCAGGAGCTTAACTGAAAATAACATGCATCACAGGAAATTTGTGAAGAGGCACTTCTAGTTGAACAAAGAGAGAGATCCCAGTTAGCCAAACATATGAGTTCATATATATGTGCATACATATTTATTTGACTATACTGCCTTGGCCTTTGCTACTTTCAAGGTTTAGTATAAAAAAAGAAACAAAGACCAAAGTAACAAAAAGTGCCAGTGTATTCTTCATGACTTTGCAGTAAACTCTAGCTTGGTGGAATTAGTGTTCAGTGAGGGTCTTGCCATGTCAATCATTGGCTATAGGACTTTATTTAGTCATGTTTCTCACTGTACCAACATTGGTTGGTCTGTTGGATTATTTCATGTTGTTCCTTGGGGTAAAAATACGAGTGGAGTGTGTGTCTATACTCTGGAACCTCTTCCAAATTGCTGCCATGTAAGGTTACTTTTATTCATGATCTCAAGCCTGACTTCTTATTTTCTATCATCTATGTGAGCTACTGGCTCTTTGTCATATTTTCCTTTCTACGGTTGTGCTCTCCCACCTATACTAAATTATATTTCTTCTAAGACACTACCTTAGCATTTGGTGCTGCATTAATTCTCTGAATGACCATAGTTCTCTTTTCTTTTCTTGTAGTTTTATGTAATCAACAACATAACAGGGGAAACCATTTATACAGTGATCATCATATGTCAAATATTGGGTTTATATCACTTGCACATATTATTGCATTTAATTCTTACAATAATTCTATGAAGTGGACTCTATTATCTCTTTTTTAAGCCACAAAAACAGAAATTTAAGAGATTTAAGTGTTTTTCACAAACTACCCAGTTTCTGGGTGGAAGATCCACGGTTTACACATAGGTATCAGGGCATGGTGGCACAACTCCATAATCCCAGTACTCAAGAAGCTGAAAATTCCTGCAAGTTCAAGGACAAGTTGGGGATCATAGTGTGTCCAAGGCCTGTGTGCATTACGTAGCATGAGCTTGTTTCAAAAAATAAAATAACAACAAAAAGCCACTCATAGTTTACCCACAAGCAACAGAGTTCATATTTAAAACATTTGTGTCTTAATATACTATTGATAGTAGATGTATTTTCTTTCCTAGGTTATATGATGTTTTATGGTTTTCTCTTTTATTTTTGTAATTACAACTTCTAGGTCTCAGCAGCTGAAATGTGATGAATGAATCAGCATTTAGAACTGAGTTATTGGAATAGAATTAATAGACTTTAAAATAATTTACTAAAGTCATACTGATGGTTAAAAGTGAGTTACTATTAAAACTCAAAAGACGGAGTATGGCTAAGCACGATTTACGTTTATTTTCTATTCTGTCTCCTATTTATTAAAGTTCTTTAGGGAAGCAATGCATGAAATTGTGGGATATTAGTAAAAAAAAAAAAAAAAGAAAGAAAACTTCTCTGAAGTTTTCTGTCTAGATGATGTGGTTCAGATTACATGAATATTTTGACGTAGTTGGCTTCCTGTGTCAACCTCAGATGACCGTGTGACTCCCGCGTGTCTTTGCTTCTGCTTCTAGGATGGCGTGGGGGTGGATGAGAAGCTGTCCTTGCGGCGGGTCGCTGTGGTGGAAGACTTCTTTGATATTATCTATTCGATGCACGTGGAAACCGGGCCAAATGGAGAACAAATTCGGAAACATGCTGGACAGAAGAGAACTTACAAAGCAGTAAGTCAAAAAGAAACAACGGCATGAATGTAGAGATTTTGTATGTTTGCCTCTTAAAGTAGTTATTAATGTTCGATATTTGAATATAAATTAGACCATGTCATGGTTACACCCAAGATTTAAATTTTATTGACCTTATTTTGGTCATATGGTTACAAGTCTATCATATATATTATGGTAGTCTAAGTTAAATACCCACAATGGAAAAAGATGTTTGCAGCCTGTACTTAGTGTTGTTCTATATAAATTATAGACTAAAATATATGAACTTTTATACTTTTATTACAGTTTTTACATTTATTCACCATCAAACTATATTACTATTTTAGATGTTTCCTATTTCATCCATACAATAATATAGATAAGCCAATTTTATGTACTTTCTTATATTGCCTGATATTAAATACATTTGTCCTGAAGACTATATATTTCTTATTTATCCAGAATAGACTATTAAAATGTTATTTTCTGGAGTAGGTTATTATGATACATGTTATTTTCATAGATATAATGCCCTTGAACATTTGAGAGTGGAAATATATAATGTTTTCATTGTAAATTGTAAGAAAGGCAGATGTAATTAACTACTAGATAGTGAAATATCTGTTTTCAGAATGGAGTTATATATTATTTCTGCAGTGTCTAATTATACCTACGGTTTGATTTAGACATTTTAATCTAGCCTTTTATTTGATTTTAAAACATTATTAAATAATATTACTGAAGATATTTTATCCTTTCTAGCAAAATTGAGCAGTAAGTTGTTTTCCAATATGAGCAAAGTGTACATGAGATGTGCTTTATAAGCAATCAGAATAATACCCTTCTTTGGAATTCTTATTGAACTTTGCTTTTGGCTACCTTTATATTAACTGTTTTCAGCTATATTGATACACAATATCAGTCTGGATCCATTTTTTTTTCAGATACAGAAAAATGTGTGAAATGCTCAAAGTTTCAAATACAGGTACATATGTTTGAAAATTAGCTACTGAGCATAAGAAATAGCTTCTTTTCCATAACTATATTTTGCTATATTGCCAGGGCCATATAGAATCTTTGTAGTTGCATAATAACCCCTAATACATGTTGTATTTATTCCTCCTTCTCTATGGTTTTGTTTCTTGGCTGTTTCCAAATTGCATGGTTTGTGGGCAGGCACTATTGTAAGTTTCCTTACATAATTCTGCCACATAAACTTTCTTTTGACTTACATATCCCAGGAGACATTCTTATCTTAACTAATGATAATGACTTATCTTCTTGAAAAATGTTTACAGAGACTAATATTACTGAATATACTTATCTGCCTGTCTCCTCAGCCAGAGTTCTTCCTCTGGGCAGCAATAGGGAGAAATTATGTGTGCTGGCCTACTAATATCACTAACTATGAACCTTATGATTATGCATATTCATGAAAATAGCTATCTGATCTTGATAAGACTCTGTAAGATAGGAATATGTAAATTCAATTATAGCTAATAAAGAATTATACAAAAAGAAGCAAAAAGTGATTTTATTGTCTGTAGTATGGCAGCCAAATCTGTTTAGGTGCCAAAAGCAATTTAAATAATTGAATCTTAAAATGCATTTATTAGAGCACTTTAATTAAATTGGAAGCGTGAGTCAAACTCTCGTGTTGTTTGCATAAATGAGTGTAGAGACTGATCCATTGCCATTACGCGTGCTAAATGATTACAACAAATTGCTAAACATATTTCCAAAGTATTTCATTTTCTGTTAACATTAGTTAGACGTTTTCTGCACTTTAGGGTGAAAGGCTATGAAAATCTAAACAAACTGAAACAACATCCAATTTCAAATATTGTATTTGAAGATTTTTCCTTTCCCATTTTTTTCCTTTATATTTCTTTATCTAAAATTTTATCACTCTGTCCTAGAATCAGGAAGGTTCTATTTGATCTAAACTTTTTCCTGCTGGTATCTCTCAATTGAATACTAATTAGGAAACATTTTGATTTATGATATAATAATTCAATGTAGGGAAAAAAGAGAAGAACCTGCTACAATACCAGCAAAACTGTGCACATGACTCTAAAATGAATTGAGTCTAATGTTAAAAATTAATATGAATGTTCAATTAATGGGGCATAAAATATAATGCAATTTGAAATGGAATGGTTTAGTGCTATTAGAGTCATAGATCATTGGATCAGTTTAATTCTCAGCAGTGATGTTGAATTGGCTAGTCACCTGTAGGACTGGCCACATACATATTGCAGTTGTAGTGGTTCCCATTACATTTACTTTTTTTTTTTTTTTTTTTTTAGCACATTAGCTCCTAAGGCATGCATGGTTATGTTTATTGACCTTCTTTTTCTCTTTTCCTACATGGCCAAGAAACTATACTGATACAACTAATCAAAGCGTATCATTTTGTCTTAACAGTATTATCAATAAACTTAGTGGTCATTTTGTTTACTTTGCCTCTTTGCAAATCTTCTTTCTATGTTTTCACTCTGCAGGAAATGGTGGTCCTTTAATATTGGATTAACGTTTGAATGCTATTTGGTTTTTCTATCTGCAGTATATCATTCCCTGAAATATCTAGGCATTATTTAAGTTCTAATTTGTTGCAATATGATCCAATTGTAGATAAAATTGGAGGGTATGCATTCTGTTACTCATGAGCTCTTGAAAGTCCACATAAAATGACACATTTTAGGAATATGTAAAGGCTATCATAATTATTTTATTCAGTTTCATTTGTCTTATAGATATTTATTTCTGTATTTGTATCTCTGTATGTATTCAGTTACTGGTACATCAAATATGTGTGTATATATATATGTATTTTTTGTAATATTTTTTACTTTAGTCAACTCATTTAAGTCAAATCTTGATTATATACACTAACAGAATAAAAAAGAGATGTGGAAAATTGAAGTGTCACTTATGTTTGCACTTAAAATATGTCTTTGTCCTAAAAATTGAATGCAGATGTGTTTATCAGTTTAGAAAGTTACTTGAGATAGAAGAATCTAATATAAATCATTTAATATATTGTCATTTTTCTTAACTCCTCTCAATGTTTGCCTAAATTTCCCTTTATTGGGGCTGGGGAGATAGCTCAGTGGAATAAGCGCTTCTTTAGCAAGCGCAAGGGTCTGAGTTCAATCCGTGGTTCTGCCAAAAATAAAAATAAAAAATAAATAAATTTCCCTTTATTAGTAAATTATCACTGTTCTCTGATTTCTTTTTTAAATTTTATTTTATCATAATCTCAGTACAGCTGCCCACTCAGAAAAGTTTCTCAAGCCAGGATTCAATAAAAGGATTAAGGTTCAAAGTAAGATTGACTGGG
>NDGN011421403.1:0-14226 GCA_002564285.1 Tympanoctomys barrerae
ACCACTAGGAAAGCTATTTTAAGTATTTAAATGAAATTACGCACTTTCTTCCTCTAATTTAGAAAAAGTGGAGGTATATAGAAAACTAGCGAACTCCCCCACACACACACCCCATGGCCTTCACCCAATTTGCTAATATCCAACAAACTGGTTGTATCTTGAAATTAAGACAAAAGATCCTAAGATAAATCATTGGAATTTTCAAAATGATGTCTAATGAAAAAGAAACATATCAGATTCTCAAAAGATACTATTTCTTAACAATCATGAAATAAAAATAAATTCGACAGAGCATTTTAGATAAATAGTTCATTAAGGAAATGACTATCAAACGGTATTGTTGGTAAAAGAAGAATTTTTTTCTATATGCAGAAGTCCTAAGTATTCATGGGCCTCTTGGTCCATCTAAATTACCCTTAGGGGGAACACACCCATCACTAATTGTATTCTTCCTTAAGCCCTGCCAATATAGGAACAATTACAGTGTTGCTTTCTGGAATATTCTTGCCCTATAAGAACTGAATGTCAACTGTTCTCATTATTTTATCTTTCTTTAGGTCATTTTGGGTCAGGTGTGGCCTCCTATTTCATATTCCTGAGATGGTTATTTGGGATTAATATTGTGCTCGCGATTATGACAGGTGCTTTTATTGTCATTCCAGAGGTAAGAACTATTCCCAGACAGAGAAAAGGCCTATTTCTTCAAGAGGGACGTCCAAGCAGCACGAACGCCTGCTCTCGCTGCCCTTGTGGGAAGGGTGATGTGTGTGTGAGCGTCCTTCTCTGCACAGGCCGCCACAGTATTTCGGGCCTATGAGCTGGCCAGTCTCAGTCACCTGCTCCGGTCTGCAGTGTTACAAAGACAGCAGTAGACCATACACAGGCCAGGGCATGTGGACTGTACCACAAAATTTATTTACAGAAACTGAAATATCATTTCATACAATTCTTATTTTGTCTCCAAGCCCTGTTTTTCTTTTCTTTTCTTTTTTTCCCCCCTTCACTACTTATAAATACCAAACCCCCTTTGGATCTCAAGCTGTATGAATCTCAGGATTGAGCCTCTGTGCCAGTTTGCCAACCATAGGATAAAATAAAATCCCCTACCCAGCTAAACTCCATCTTCACTAAGACAGTGGGGCCGTCATTTCTGGGGCCATTACCGAACCCAGGGACCCCGAGATCCCCTGGCAGGAGCCACAGAGGTTCAGAGAGCTCAGGCCCAGGGCAATCTCACGCCCGTGCAGAGTTCTCCATCTATAGGAGCAAGCAGAAACCCACCCCAAGACATCACAGATGGCATCGCAGGGATGCTGCAGGAGGGACCACTGATGCCCCCTTTCTCCCCAGCTAATCGCAGGCCAGCCCTTTGGAAGCACAGCCAGGAAGACCATCCCTCCAGAGCAGGCTGCGTCCGCCCACGACCTGGACACTGTCTGGTCCCTCGGGGTGAGACTGGTGCATGCAGGAGGGGCGGGGGCCTGGTGTCCTCTCTTGGAAATGACCTGGTATGGTGTCCCCACAGGGCTACCTCCAGTACTCTGTCCTCTTCTACGGCTACTACGGCAGAGAGAGGAGGATCGGGCGAGCTGGTTACCGTCTGCCCCTGGCCTACTTCCTGGTGGGGATGGCTGTGTTTGCTTACAGCTTTGTCATTCTTTTAAAAAAGTACGACTGCTCAGGTTCTCGAGCTCTTGTTTTGTGTGTGACTGGATGCCATCTTGTCAGTGGCCCTGTAGGTTAAGGACACCTCTGCATGCGTTTTACAGGCCAGACAGCCCTTGTCTACATCAGCAGCTCATCCCCATGCCCTCTGCCAAGGGCCAGGTCCTGGGGTGGATGTGGAGAGACATGAGCCCCACACACTTGCCAGTTTGCCTAATCTTAAAGCTGCAGTACCGGGCTAATAGAGTCATGCAATGAGGCCTAGGGAACCAGAGCCAGGGCTCCGTGCTCTGTCTGTGTATCTTCCTGGCCTGACTCCAGGTCATGCTGGGTCCTGGCTGTGTGTGCTGTCTTGCAGCCGGCTCCTTAAGTTTGTCCCGGAGAGGTGGCACAACACACATGACAGCACTGTGAGTCCTATAGCCATTCACAGCCCCTCGTGTGACCTTGACTGTAAAATGGGCAAGTTGGCTGGTTCAGCTCCCTCCCCGCAGGCCTCCTTACTTCTGCTTAAGAAGCACAAGCAATGCAGGCTACCGAGACCCCACTTCCCAGGCGTTAGCCACGTGCAGGTAGAGGTGCTTGGGATAAAAATACATAGAGTAAGCAAACCCATCAGCTCCTGTGGCCTGAGGGCCCCACCTGGAAGGCCCAAATGCTCTACTACATGTGACAGCTTAAGAGCAAATCAGAGCAAACTTGGAGGAAGACATGTGGAGCTCAAAGTACTAAGGTGCTGTATTTAGGGGAAATGGTTCAAGGCACAGGGACAGCTTCTCCAGAGGAACAGCCCAGACTCCTGCTTTCAAATACAGTATCTAAAGGGTTATGGCGTACATACAGGGAAGACCCCTGAAAGAGCCCCCAGGGGTAGTTACCATGGGCAATGTGGTTCAGGGGACACTTCAGGGAAAGGGGTGACTTCCCCAGTCACAGAGGGGACCATGATGCTGCGGCTCACACCTGTGAGACTGCTAGCTGCACAGGCCCACCCAGTATGTGACCACCTTGTTGTCCTCCCCCAACTCCCAGGCACCACAATGTCCCCTCCTGGCGCCATCGTGGAGTGACATCCTTGAGTGGACCCTTGTCCCGGGGCTCACCCATCAGTCTGTCTTGCAGGATGGCGAAGAACTCCCGCACCAGCCTGGCCAGCGCTTCCAGTGAAAACTACACCTTCTGCTGGCGGGTGTTCTGTGCCTGGGACTACCTCATTGGGAACCCGGAGGCCGCAGAGAGCAAGACAGCGGCTGTGGTCAACAGCATCAGGGTGCGGAGGAGGGCTGGGGACAGGGAGGAGCACCACAGCTTCTCTTTGCTGTTTTGGTTCCATCTCTTTAGAATTTCAGTTTGTATATGTTTGTCAATTTACCTACTGGGTTACTGCCATGGTGTGTGTACCTAAGCTATAAATAATTACCCATAAGGTAGGGAACACAGGTTTTTATTTTTTAACTTAGATGTCCATGTGATCAAAAGCAGTTATAACTATGGGCTACTCTAGGCCCCACAGGCCACTTGGAGCCCTAGTTTTTGTTTTTTGTTTTAATCTAGTACATCGAGGTACCACACTTTTCCCAATATCTACCTTAGTTTCCTCAAATGGTTATCAGATCATTGATATTGAATTCAATTATATCAGTGGAAGCTTACTGGACAAATTGATACACAGTGGAAGGTGGGATTGAACTCAGGACCTTGCGCTTGCCAAGCAAACACTTATTCCACTGAGCTGTCTCCCCAGCCCGATGCTGAGCTTCTAATGCTGCTGGTGTTTTTCTTTACAGGAGGCTATCTTGGAAGAACAGGAAAAGAAGAAAAGAAAAAACCTGTGAGTGTTTTTTCCACATGCTGGATTTATTGATAAGTTGTGTTTTAATTTGATACCGCCATTACCCAGACAATCTAGGCCATATTTTCATAATCGTTGAGCCGCTCTTCTTTCTTGCCAATCTCCATTGCTGTACTAGCGCAGCTTGTGGGAGTCCATGCCTTTTCCGTAGTGGCATCTCAGAGTGATTCCTCTCTCCATGAGTCCGGCGGCAAGGCTCAGAACCCTGAAGCTTACCATTTCCTGTTCATTTACTTAGATAATGAGACAGGTATTCCTGGTGCCAACTTCTATTTGCTAAATGAAGCAGACATATGAATGCTGCTGGAACTAATTTTATTTAGAAAAAATATCTCCAAAGTTATAAGACGTAAATAGCATCCAGTTCATGCTAACAGCCTTCCAGGGGGCTTACCTGGGTGTGAGGTCCTTCAGGAGACCTGAGAGCTGGGCCAGGAGGCAGAGGCCCTCCCACCAGAGGACAGATTGAGGGCAGGTGTCCCGGCACGGGGTGAGGTCCTGTCCTCATTGGGAGAGCATATTTTCTCTTCTCAGATCTTTCCTGGGTCTTCACACTCATGGTCAGTGTCCATCGTGCAGAAAGAGCATGCAGAGGACAGTTGAGGTACAAAGACAATTGAGGAAATACTTCAGCCACAGGAACAGGAAATCAGAAAGCAGGGATCCCTGCCCTCCTCTGTCATGGACTCCCATGACACGGGACCTGCCTGGACCTGCACCCCACCTCCGATGGGATGAAAAGATGAGACTTTGGGCCAGGGTGGGTCATTGCCCACCTTGGAATCCCCTGCAGTCCCCAAATATTCAGACCCTTTCATCTTCTCCTGGAAGAAATAGGTGCACAATCCAGGAGTGCCACATAGGGGAACAGGAGCCAGAAGAGGCAGAGAATGGGTGTAGTGAGCATTTGGCCCGCAGCATCACACGGGCCCAGCATGCATTTTCTGGTGCAGCCACCGGAGGATCCACACTTCCCCCAGCTGGGACCTAGAAATGAAGACAGCGTGGTCTGCAGGAAGAAGGGACTAGGGAACACCTCCTGGCACTGAGGATTTCTCTCTCAGCATTTTCTATCTCCAGGGCTCTGTGATTTTTTTTATAGGGTTTTTTTCTTCTTTTTTTGTATTTTAGTACAAGGTCTACAGGGTCTCACTACATAGATAGATCGGACTTGTAGTGATCCTCCTGTTTACAGCGTCCCAAGTGCTGGGATTCCAGGTACGCACCACCACACCCAGTCTCAATTGCCATCTCAGTGCACCCCTGGGGGCAGAGCTGGCACTGCATGCCAGGGATTGAACCCCAGCCACTGCATGTGCCTAAGCAGGCGCTATAATCTGCTGAGCTATTTGGCTGGCCTTCTTTTGTACAGCGGGAAAGAAGACACCTGCCCTCAATCTATCCTCTGGTGGGAGGGCCTCTGCCTCCTGGCCCAGCTCTCAGGTCTCCTGAGGGACCTCACACCCAGGTAAGCCCCCTGGAAGGCTGTTAGCATGAACTGGATGCTATTTATGTCGTATAACTTTGGTCTTGCTACACAGTTTAGACTCATAGTGATCCTCCTGTCTCAGCCTCCGTAGCAGTGGGATTAAAGGGGTGCGCCACCACACCCTGTTTCGGTGGCCAGCACAGCACAGCCAGGGCCAGTACAGTATGTGGTACCAGGGATTGAACCTCGTGCTTGCCAGGCAGGCGCTTAGACCACTGATCTATCTCCGCAGCCCAAGAGTTTTGTGATTTTTGATTTGCAGCACCTTCCATGAGAGCCTGCGACTGTAGCTATAAGGTGTACTCTAATGCCATGCTCTTTTCACCTGACGCTTGCCATATCACTGGGATGATGCTCCTTTATTGTGCAAATGAAGGGCTAAGACATAGATGGAGGGAGGCATGGTGACTGACCAGGAGGTGAGGTCCCCAGGAGGAGGACTTCATGCAGCAGACAGGACATGCTTGACCTCCCCACTTTCCTGCCAGGGTGGGGCTAGGTAGGCTCCACTGGGGGCAGCTCCTCTCCTGTACCTTGTGCTGGCTGCCCTGGCCACTTTGAAGTAAACCCACTGGTCTCAGTGACACTCATCCACTTGTGGCCAGCAGACCGGGAGCACGGGGAAGGGGACGAACAACAGGCCCTACAGTAGCATCTTGCCACAGCCCCCTCCCCTACACCCTGCACTGACAGCTCAGCTCCCTGCTTTAGGACCCAGACGATACTTCTGCTTCCTGAGGTCACGTCCCTGCTCCACCATTGGCAGCCAGGCCCATGTCTAGGCCTCTGTCATCAGAGGAGCTGGGCTCAGGCAGGCCAATGGCAGCAGATGGTGCCTTCACATCAGGCGCCCGAGTTGGTCGGGTATCCCCCAGTGCTGGACCGATCAGATGCCTTTCAGTTACACGCAGCTTCTGGGACACTGCTGGCTCTGGGATCTGCCTACACTGTGCCAGGATTGTGAGGCATGAAACCCCTTGAGGAGTGGGATGAATCCCAGGCTACTGATCTACTGCTTTATGTGTTTGTTCATCCGGCAAATACAAAGTTCCCAAAAGTTCTTTGGCTTAGTCAAAGAGCTCAGGATACAGGATTGAAAATGATGGAAAAGTCTGAGCCTACATTCTGGAGGGAAAAGACAGCTAATAAACTGCCAAAAAGACACCTGGCCCACATCAGAGCCACTGAGCGGAGGAATGGGCAGAGTTGTTCTCTCCAGGATCCTCTCTCCCATCCCTTCCTCCTCCCTAAATGTAAATATGGATAGGGCTGCACTCAAGCTTAAGTAGCAAAGCGCTGAAGCTCAAATCCTCAGCCTCTCTAACCCGTGCTCGCCCGTACGAAGCCCAAAGTTGCTGCCTGGTGGAATGCATAATTCATTTTTGATCCCACAGAAAGTGAGGAGGGGGGCACTGGCTCCTCAGGGCCCCTCAGCGTCGGAAGTGCCTCTGTCCCTATGCCCCTCTGTTGGGCCTCGCGGTGCTCTGAGCACCCCACGCCTGTGTCCCCGCCCCCAGGGCCGTGACCGTCTGCCTGAGGATCATCGCCAACATCCTGGTGCTGCTCTCGCTGGCCGGGAGCATCTATCTCATCTACTTCGTGGTGGATCGGTCTCAGAAGCTAGAGCAGTCGAAGAAGGAGCTGACGCTGTGGGAAAAGAATGAGGTAACCAGGACTGTAGGTACCGAGGGTCCCCGTGAGAGAGGCAGCTGGGCCTCTGCCTCTTTCATAAGTAATGCAGGAAAGGTCCTAGAGAACAGGCCAGTCCTCTGGTTGAGGGCTTGGAGCACAGGGCTTTAGGCGGCAGGGCCTAGCTTGTAGAAGTGCCTTAGGCGTCTCTGCAGAAGACACACACCAGCATTCTCCCGGGTCTCTGCTCTCTCTGCGCCACCTTGGCCCTCCCGGTTCGCTGATCCCCCCCCAACACCCCCCCCCCACCTCCCCGTCCTCCAACCTAACTCCTGCTGATGTAAAAGCAGACCTATGATCCGGGATGGGCACCAGTGCTGCTGCCGGACACATGGCAGTTTTTTTATTTCTAAATTACAAACAACATTCCCGGAGCCAGCTGCACATGAAGAGCTCATTTGCTAGACAGCCTGCCACCCCACAGAGAGAGGCTAAGTGGAAGGGTGTGGACAGTCGCCGAATTTTAACAGCGTTGCTTGGAAGAATTGGCCTGATTCATCTATAAAGGTTGGAAAGGCAGACATAGCATTCAACCACCTCTTGGGCCTCTTGTATAAAAATAATAGTCACTTAGGATTTAAAAAGCAAAGAATGTAAACAATGAGACGATCACCGATTTATCTGATACATAATTATCGATGTACAATAATTTATCAAAATCTGTCACTGTTAGACATTTCCTCTACCTTTTTCTAATTTACGTTAAGTGAATGGGATGTATTGATGTATATAATATTATATAGATAGATAGATTTTTAAAGACCTACTAAAAATTACTTATTATTTTAGATGAAACATTTATACATCAGCTAAAACTTCCCTTTCTTTTGCCATGAGTACAAAGAAACAAAAGCCAGGCATAATTCTCCAGATAATTAATCTTCCCTATAGAAAAAGAATATTAAATTTTCCCTTGGCCTTCCTTTTCTATTTGTAATAATTGCAGTTATTTTCCTCTTCCGCCCAGGGCAGGGAAGTGTAAATGAGATGAGGTGGTCATTGATAAATGTGGCAGAGATGTTGGCAAGTCCCTGCTGGCATCTGAGAGTCCTCAGAGTGCTGAAGTTCTTAAGAGCAATTTACAGGGGCCAGCATATGGTAGCCTTAGGGAACAGAGACTCGGCACTGCCTGGGGAGGCTTGCAGCGGGGAGCTTCGAGCCCTTGAGGGGCTCACAGACCCAGAGGAGGAGCATGAGGCTGTGGGAGCAGGTAGCACAGAGCTCAGCAGTGCTGTCTTGCAGGTAAGCGTGGTGGTGTCCCTTGTTACCATGTTGGCCCCATCTGCCTTTGACCTCATTGCGGCCTTGGAGATGTACCACCCCCGGACCACGCTGCGCTTCCAGCTGGCAAGGTAGGCACATGCTGGGAGGAGCCCACACGTCTTGGCATCTGCCACTCACAGTGAGAACAGGTGACCCTCCAGATCCTCACGATCTTCTTTTCCTGACACTTAGCCAGTGCTTCATCTGAAGGTGTAACTTGAGAAAAGTGGGGTACCCTGGGGGAGAAAAAAGAAGGCAGATAAGGGAGCCAGAATGCAGAGGACAGAAAACCAGATTCACAGGCAATGGACAGGAAGAGGAGGAAGAGGAGGAGGGGGGAAGAGGGGTGGCGGTGGGATGCGTATGTGGCTCTCCTTGTTGCTGAATTCCTCTGATGGTTTGATTCTGAAGAGAGAAGAGACTCACACTGTTTTTCTAGACCCAAGAGGAGTAGTATGTGCATTACTAATTATTTCCTGAAGCATAGACTCTTCTGGAAGACACTAGAGGCTTCCGGGGCTGTCAGGATTTTCTATGGCAGAGAAAGGGGGTCACAACTACGTACTGTGCCTTCAGTGACATCCCAGTCATACCACAGGAGTCAGAACAGTGCTGTCTTTTCCAGTAAGGGCTTGGTCCTGAAAGACCCACTCCCCTCACTGTGGTAAAGCCTTTTCCTAACAAAGCCAGTGGGGTTGGCGAAGTCTCTAGCTCACAGTGGCAGTGGGAGGTGGCAGAGCCAGTTGATCACGTTTTCTCCCCTGAAGCCTAATAATGTCCTCCAGAGCTGACAGCCACCAAGCACTTTGGGAAGACTTCTTTGCACTGGGAATCCACAGACATTTTCTGCAAAGGACCTGAGACTAAATAGTTTGGATCACATGGCTCTTACCCATATGTCTCTCACAATGCTAAGCTTTAAGGTTGTAGCCATACAATACAAAAGTAGAAGGCGAGGGCTGGCTTCCAACACAACTTCATTTACCAAACTAGATGAGGCTAAGGCTGGCTTGAAGGCTTCAGTCTGCCAACCCCCAAAACCAAAATGTCATTTCAAAGATAAAAGACAGAACCACACCAGGGACATAGCTCAGCGGCATAAGTGCCTGCCTGGTGAGCACAAGGTTCTGAGTTCCATCCCCAGTACCAAAAGAAGAAGGAGGAGGAGGAGGAGGAGCAGGAGGAGGAGGAAGAGGAAGAGGAGGGAGGAGGAGGAAGGAGGAGAAGGAGGAGGGAGGAGGAAAAGGAGGAGGAGGAGGAGAAGGAGGAGGAGGAGGAGGAGAAGAAGAGACCCAGAAAGAGCAAGTGGCTGGCCCAGACCTCACAGCCCAGGCGACCTGGGGTGAAGCTCTAGCTGGTTCCTTCTGCTCTGCCCTGCATCTCCTCCTCCCCCCGGGGGAGCGAAGTGCCTTCCTCAGCTCCTGCCTTCCGGCCAGGCATGGGGTGGAATCAATTCCATTATTGCATTTGGTCTAACAGCAATCCTATTACACAGATTGGTCTCATTACTCACGTGCAAAACTGGAGAAACAGAGGCATGGAGAGGCTCAGCCTGGATGAAGGAGGGCTGACTCTGGTAACAGGAGCGGGCACCTTGTTTCAGTTGCCTTAACTCACCAGCCTTTCTTCCAAAGTGCAGTGGGATTTGCCAAGCAGCATCCGCGAGAGGTGCACCCACTGTGCCCTGCCTGCAGGCAGCGCCCCTGGGGTAGCTCTGTGGGGAAGTAGGGATTGAAAGCCCCAGTCTGCCCTGGAGACACCCTCAGCCTGTGCACAAACAGGGCCCAGCCCTGAAGATTGGAAGGTGGCGTCTGGTGGCAGCAGACTCCTGCTTTCAAGTGGCATTCTTTCCTTCGAGCTTCTTTCCAGGATAGGAGAAGCTTGGCTCTCTAAGCACCTGCCTGGCAAGCACAAGGACGGGAGTTCAATCCCCCAATACTGCATGCCGTGCTAACCCCAGAACCAAGTGTGGTGGCACAGGCCTGTAATCTCAGCACTAGGGAGGCTGAGACAGGAAGATCACTATGAGTCTGGGCTACTTAGGGAGACCACATACCAAAAAAAAGGTTCTTTCCCACCAACTGATTTTGGACCAGTGCTTCTCAGCCTGCTATGGTGGTCCCAGTAACACATATGGAGCCAGTCGCTTCCTTCCCAGGCTCCAGTCCCCTTCCTGGGCTATCCATGGATTTCCAAACTACCCAACTCAGAGCAGCCAGCACCAGGTTTGTCACTGGCTAATGGAGACTGGTGGACTCCAGTCGCTCACAGTAACCAGCATACTGTAGTGACACCCAAAGATCTCCTGCGTCTCCCTGAGGTATGACCTGAGCCACAGACACAAGGTGCTGCGGTCCCAAGTGTAGGCCCGACTCCCTGGGACCTTGTGCACTGAGCAATAACAAGCTGCTCTGTCCATTTCTGCCCCCTTGTCCCCTTAGTAGGAGTCAATATTCATGAGCATCACAGGGCTTCCAGGAAGGTGGGAAAATGTGCAGACGTGTGCTCCAGGGGCCCAATAGGAGCTGCTTCCTAAACTCACAAGCTTTCTGCCACACATTCTGAAACTCAGACCCAAGGACAGACCCCGGCCGAATCTCTTTGGGAAGAATGGAGGATCCCAGCCCCTGAGCCGCCCTCCCAGAACAGGGTGGATTCTGGAATTCTGCACTTCCATGCCCCTCAACAATCTAAGGAAGGCCAGGTGGGGGGCGCAGAAGCCAGCACTTGGTTTCTCCATGATAGTCTAGAACAGCAAGGCGAACCTTTTTAAAAATGAGAGCACTGACTGCAACCCAAGACACATCGAGAAGTGCCAACACCACAACTAAGCCTGAATACCAAGGTTTTAGTTTAGAGAAACAGCTGTTCTGCGGCTGGACTGCTGGGGCAATTCAGTTCATGTGACAACAGGGAGGGCTCCCGTGACAACAGTGAGGGCTCTGTGCACCTGCTGCAGCACACGTGCCTTAGATCTAGAACCCTGTGGTGGGCCTAGGCCTTCAGACTTGGACGTGGAGGTCTCCTTCTCAAGGTGGGCTTTTGACTTTCAGGGTCCTCGTGCTCTATCTGGGAAATCTCTACAGCTTGATCATCGCCCTCCTGGACAAAGTAAACAGCATGAGCACTCAGGTGAGTGCCCGCCTCTGCCACTTCCCCCACACCAGGGTCACCATCGCTGACAGGGTCACAGCCCCATCGCTCACATCCTAAGCTAAAGGTAAGGTCAGAAAAATTAGCCCAGTGCCCAGCTAAGGAAGCTGAGGCCGAGACCCACAGCCAGCAAGTACCCATTCTGGGATGGAGACCTGGGGCTCTTGAGTCTACTGTACTACACTATCTCCTTGCATCACATCAGGAAAAGCTCCCAGCAAGTTCTTGCAAATGACCCCAGGAAGAGAAGGGAACTCATTGAGAAGTCAGGAGAGAGACGTCATCTCCCAGCCCCACCCACTGCCCCAGCTCCACCTGCATCTCAAGTTCAACCCAGGGGAGCTCTGTGTCCATCTCCAACCCACTCTTCTTGGGGGACTCTCCAAGGAGTTGGGTAAGAAAGAGATTTTTGAGGGTGGTTTGCCCAGGACAAACCACACTGGAAGTGGATCTGAAGGCTTAGAGGTGGAAGAGGCCACACAGAGTACTTTAGCTACATCATGCCTTGACACAGACCTGGGTCCTTGCTCACCACCTATCAACATGGCCTGGAACATCCACCTCCTACTTATGAGGCTGCAGGTTCCTCATGGACACGGGGTAGTCATCCTTGCCTGACTCGTGAGGTGACACTCATGTGTCACCTTGAAGTTTCTGATACTACATATCTATTACATTCTGTGTACCCTGATGTGTGTGTGTGTGTGAGAGAGAGAAAGAGAGAGAGAGAGAGAGAGAGAGAGAGAGAGAGAGAAGAGAGAGAGAGAGATTATTCTCAAGAAATGCGTTGGTCCCTTTGGTGTGGTGTCCCTGAGGGTCTGCATTTATAAACATGTGGACAACCTGTTCTTTCTTTTGTCCTTTCCTTCTTCTCTCCTCCCACAGGAAGGAGTCTCAAAAAACAACACAAATGCTTTGGTGGATTCTGCCACCTTCTTTACCACTGGGGCAGCCCCTGGAGAAGGGAGATGGCCCACACCTGGGTCTGGAACAGGAGTAGGAAGAAATGGCAGTTGGGCCTTGGATGACACAAGAGTCCCTGCGTATGTGGTGCCACTCAGCAAGATTAATAGGACCATGCTCCACAACCAGAGTCTGCAAGGCCAGTGCTGGGAAACATACGTGGGCCAGGTGGTTCCCTGCACCCCTGTGAAGCCTGTCCACATCCACAACCTTACCCTTCCCTCTGAGGCATTATTGTCCCTGTTTTCTAGAAAACAGAGTAAAATTTAGTGAGGCTTATGCTTTTCCAGGTCTCAAAGTTAATGACAATCAGCATAAAGACCTGTCCATGTGCTAGACAGTGTCCTTATAAGACTTTTGTTATCACCACATGCACAGTGAGGAGACTGAAGCATGGGTGGTTAAGAGACATAAATAGTAATGAGCAGAGTAAAGACTCAAACCCAGGACTCTTCTCCAAAATTTGTGCCCTTAGCTATTCTGCCTTTCATCTTTGCTACTTAAACTTGGGTAGAGACTCTCAAGTGGGTGGTCGTATCCCACAGCCATGGTTCTCCTCTGGTTTGGAACCTCACATTTCAGATTCTTCCCTGTTTGGGACAATGCTGACCTTAGCTATGAAATGTAAATTCAACCCCATTGTTGACTGAGCACCTGTATGAGCCAGCAGCCCCTCCCTGTGCCCATGGCACCTGGTGGAAGCATGGGAAGGAGCAGAAGGGAGGAAGAGGCAAAGCAAGGCAGGCTGGGGCAGCAGCCAAGTCCTCCTATGTTGCAGGAGATGCTGAAGCTGTCCATCATCGATATGCTCTTCACCGTAGCCAGCATCCTGCTGATAGACTTCTTCCGGGGACTTTTCGTTCGCTACTTGAGTGACTACTGGTGCTGGGACTTGGAAAGCAAGTTTGTAAGTGAAATACTAGGTCCTGGGGGCAGTTCCTGAAGCTAAATCCAGCCCAGAAGTCTAGGGTTGGAACCAATCAGATATGGTGGAGGGAGTGATGGAGGGAAAAGAGGAGGGGACACAAGGCACAAGGCCAAGTACTACCTCTTCCGTCCCAACCTTCACCTTTGGTTGGTGGTCACACAGGCAGTGACCTCTGGAGTCTGCAAAGCATTTCAGTGTGTAACTGTAATTAAGTAAGGTCTGCTGAAGACTTTGCAACTTTTGTATTTAACACACAAATTCTTTTACTCTTCTTATAGCCTGAATATGGGGAATTCAAAATAGCTGAGAATGTGCTACATTTGGTCTACAACCAAGGAATGATTTGGTAGGCATCACAGCTTCTCTTGTCCTTGCTGTATCTCATCTGGGCTAAGATGTTGATGAATCTGAATGGGACAAAACCAAAATAAACACACTCCTAAGAATTAAGACAGGATGTGAGGGTGATCTGGCTGTGACATCTGTCACCCCATTGATCGCAGGGTTGATTCGGCTGATGTGGCTGGCTAGGTGGGTGTCCCCTTCCTCCCTGAATGATCCATGTGCGTCCCTCCCAAAGCTTCACGCTTGGTGGAAGAGGACAACTACCCTCGATAGAGGAGGGCCGTTCCTCGGTCAAGGGTCTACGAGTAGCCGCACTCCCCTGCTAGAACCTCCAAACAAACTCTCAAGGTCCATTTGTAAGAATTAAGACAGGACATTTCACAGGGAAGTAGTTCATGCATGACAATTTATTACTGATTTTCTAAGGAATTTATGGGAAGGAACAGCGAAGACAATAGTCTATTTTTAAACCACTATTGGTCACAGTCAAGAGGCCTACACTGGGAGCAATAGAAAGGGAAAGAAGACTGCGGGAAAGTAAGAGGAGAAATGCTTCTGGGAATTCGAGGGGAAGGAAGAGGTAGAAGGTAATATTTCTCCAATCAAATTCTATGTTCTTATAGTCCACTATATTTTGTAAAAAGTCTTACAGGGCGGGATAGCTCAGTAATTAAAGCGCCTACAAGCAGGCCCAGGGGCTTGCTGTCCTGGCCCTGCTCCAGCCCCCAGGGCATGCTGAGACAATGATTGAAACTGGGTGTGGTGGCGTGTGCCTGTAATCCCAGCATTTAGGAGGCTGTAAACAGGAGCCTCGCTCAAGTCTGATCTAGTAGTAAGACCCTGAACACCCTGTAGGCCCTTCCCTAAAATACAGAAAAA
>NDGN011421410.1:0-19596 GCA_002564285.1 Tympanoctomys barrerae
TCCTTTGTATCCCCTTTTTTTGTTTAGTCCTGTCAGAAATGGGTATTCCATTGGCATCTAAATTCTATAGGTGCCCACATCCCCTTTGCCCAACCAGAAAGGCTTCCTATGTTCTTTGCAATGGAGATGTTTCAGTAGACTGCGTCTGCAGGCAAGTGTGGTGACAGTGTAGTGTCCTGGCATCCATGAAGCCTCTATCCCTTTTTGGAACTTAGTGCCCCTTAATGTCACTTCAGAGATGGTATCCCAGCTGTCTGTTCCCTGGGGGCATTCCAAGGAGGCTATCTGTGTTTAGATTGAAACATCCTCTTCCCATTCTGGGGTCACTTTTTTTGGTTTGAGACAAAATTGAGCTATGCAGTTCAGGCTGGCTTTCAATTCACTATGTAGATCATACTGGCCTCAAACTTGTAACAGTCCTCCTGGCTCAGCCTCCTGAGCACTGCAGTTATAGGCATGTGCCACCACACCTGGCACCTGGGGTCACATTTTTGTGGACTTGTGGACCCTGACCATGTGTTTTTTCCCATGAGAGCTGACACTATTAAGGGCAGGAGAGCAGCTCCATTTAGATTGTAAGTCATTTGTTCCATTTTCGTTTTGTTTCATAACTTGTTGAAGTTCCAATATCCGCAGTGAAGTCTTCCTACTTATGCATTTATAAGTGCTGCATTAAGTATTCCTTGTCTTGCATTCATTTAGTCTATTAGTTTTCATTTGGGTAGCAGCAGCAGACCATACTACCTTGCCAGGGCCAGTGCTGCTGTCTCTGAGGCACAGTGAACATGGCTCCCCAGTCCCACCATGGCTGACTCTTACCAATAGTTGATGTGAAGCTAGTGAAGGGCCTCATCCCTCTGAAAAGGAGACTGGAAATATTCTTTAGGCTCTGTTGGTTTGTTGTTTCTGTATCAGGCTGGAGATGATATATGAGTCTCTGACAGGTCCTGACTCATTGGAACTTTTATGAGACAGTGGTGAGTTTTCCTTCTACTGCATTTAGTGTGCAGCAAGTCCCCCCTTAGGAGGGCATGGAGTAGAGATGGGGGATGGCCACATACAAGATGTGGTTGTCCCTATCCTCAGGGCTTGGCTCCCCTTGTACCCTCCCTGCTATATTCTCCCATTTAACAGGAGTAGCCTGTGCATCTGAGGATGGAGACCGAATGAGCTCACCCTCTTTTGTTAGGCATTGCCTGGGAAGTGTGTCCTGCCTGCCCTCCAGCTTGTAATTTCTGTTGATCCCTTTGTGTATGGATCATGGCTAAAGTGACAGAGCAGCCCAAGTTGGCCCAGGCATCATCATTGCCCACATCCAAGTGCTATACTGGCTGGATATCCAAGACAGGTGGCTGGCCAAGGACTTCAGCCTTTTAAAAATAGCTCCTCATTTGCCATAGTCTTTGGAGAAGATGACACTGTTCCCAGAGTCCTGCTTTCTGGCTGCAGGGCCCACCAGCCAGAGGCATGATCTTACTGAAGGGTGCAGCATATCATAGCTGCCTAATGCTGTGATGAGATACGGGGCACAGAAAGCCTCGTCTGTCTCATTTTTGTTCCTTAGAGAAAGAAATATCAGGTACCTAGATCTGTGTCATTATCTATTTGCATAAATCACATCTAACTCACAGATACATGGCAAATCACATGAGGACAGAGAAACCCCATACAAAGGGCCACAGAAGAGTTGCCCTCACTGAAGAGTTATTTGTATACAGCAAGTCCTGTTTTTCTGGAGAGTTAGGTGATCACCATGCTGTCTCTTCTCTGAAGTATTTGTTGTGGTGGAGAATGAGTTTGTGAAAACAGGATTTTTGAGACAGGGTCTCACTATGCAGTTCAGGCTGTCCTTGGTAGCCCAGGCTGGTCTCAAACTGGCACCAATCCTCCTACCTCAGCCTCACAAGTGCTGGGATTATAGGTGTATACCACCATACCTGGCCCTGCACAAGATCTTCAAAAAGGTCACTTTGACCTCATTTTATCTTTGTCTACACATAGGTTCATCAATGCTAGAAGACGAATTCTGCAGCCAATGTTGGATTCCAGTTGTTCAGAGACCCCAAAAACAAAGAAGAAAACTGCTCAGAACAGGCCAGTGCAGAGGTTTTGGCCAGACTCTATCGCATCAGGTGTGGCCCAGGCACCGCCCAGCGAGCTGACCATGTCAGAAGGTATGGGCAGGCGGAAGGCATGAAGGTGGATATCACACCAAGCCAGGCATCCCAGCCCCTTGCACATCTGCATCAGGAGGAGGCTTTGTTGGGGCTATGTTAAAGGGAACATGGGCTAGGTGCCGAGCAGTGCCAGGAG
The DNA here is from genome assembly GCA_002564285.1 of Tympanoctomys barrerae. NCBI lineage: Eukaryota > Metazoa > Chordata > Mammalia > Rodentia > Octodontidae > Tympanoctomys > Tympanoctomys barrerae. The sequence goes on from NDGN011421410.1 coordinate 2,314, forward strand.
TACAGCGCTGAAGCTGTGTCTCTGTTCAGATGCCAAGACCAGCTCTCTGAGGCACAGACTGACAGGCCTCTGTCTATGGCTCCCACTGGGCTCCCTTCTAGCTTTGGGTGCACACAGTGGGCATGACCTTCCAGCACCTGAGGGCTTAGCTTCCTGCAGGCCGTTCCCCTGCCTCTCACTTGGGTTCTTGCTTTTGACTGTCCTGCCCCTGTCAGCTGCCACCATTCTGATATGTTTAAGGAGCCACTTTCTGTTTCCACAAGCTTTTCAATTTTGAATTGGCTTGTGGGCTTTTCTTCAATGTCAGGTCTCCTCTGATGCCCCGGCTGGCCTTGAATTCCTGGACTTAAGTAATCCTTCTGACTTAGCCTTCTGAGTAGCTGGCAATACAAATTCACACCTCTGTGCCTAGCTGTGTACATATGTAATGCACATGCACATGAATCCCCCATGCATGTGTGTGTATGTATGTGTACGTATGTTTGAAATGCTAACTCACTGTGCTTTTTTTTTTCACATCAAGTTAGGAAAGTTTTAGACCCTTTTTTCTTTTCCTTTTTAGTGCTACAGATTGAGCCCAGAGCTATGTGCATGCTAGGCAAGCACCATAGCCCGAGTTACCCTCCCACTCAGTTTTTCTTGAGCTCTCTTTTTCTGGGCTACCCCTTGGCCTAGTCCTTTGCAGGACTTCAGTGGCTTGGGCATGTTAGGTAGTGACTGTGTCACACTGTTACTGATACTCTTCTCAGTTTCTGTGTTTGAGTTTGGACAGTTGCTATTCCTTTCCTTCCACTTCACTCATCTTTGCTTCTGAAGTGTTTATTCTTATATAAATCCCAGCTAGCTTGTTTTTCATCTTAGGCATTATACTTTTCATCTTACTAGAAGTCCATATTTTCCACAAGTCTGCTAGGTTTTGAACATACAGAATACGGTTGCAATATCTGTTTTAGTATCTGTCCCTGGTAGGCCTCACATCCCTTTTTGTTTTTCTTTTGGTCCAATAAATGACCGATCAATTTCCCATGCCCATAACACAGTGCTCAGGACAATCAGTTTATTGAGAGAAAAGGTGTGTTCTAGTTCATGCTGCTGGAGATTCCAGTCAAGATCAGGTGCCCAGTGCTTTGTTCCTCTGGTAGGTGCAGTGCATCCTGGTGGGGAGAGTGGTGGAGCAGGGACCGGAAGGCCTACGGCCCCACCTCTCATAGGTCTGGTAACCTTCCATAATGCCACCTGAGGACCAGGTCTCAAACATGAGCTCTCAGGGTCGCTCTTCCAAGCATAGCAAGTGCTGTCCTCTCCATTCTCCCCCTCCCCCAAAAGAGAATACATACAGTGGGGAAAGATTCTGAGCAGAATGTCCAGGGAGAGCAACATTTCCCTTCCAGCCTGTCCCTCCTCTCCTTAGAGATAGTAGATTCGGTCCCTGTACTGCTGCTCTATTCTATGCACAGGGACAAATGTCTTACTCTTGAGATGTGACCCAAATACTAGCCTGTCTATGGTACTGTTCCTTTTTGCTGTCATCACTCACTAGTCCCTCTTGGGGTTTTGGCAAGTTAGCACTTGCATACCTGCTGTCTTGTGTTTATGTGCAACCTCGTGTCCCTGGCCAATCTGGCCTCTGGGTCTCGCTCATGGACATTTGGTTGGTTTCTGGCTCAGTGGCCAGGCTGAAGGGGGCAGGTGTGTGGCAAGGTTTGCTTTTCCTTTTAGATTGCTCTTTCTTGTTCTTGCCTTAGTTTTTTGTTTCTTATTTATATTCTCCCTGTACATCTTTCTCTTGCTCTCCTGCTTGTATCACCCCGATCTCAATGGAGGCCATCTTCAGATCAAGACCTATTCACTAAATGTGAGTGAGGCTGAGCCCTGGAGCAGTTTCTCAAATCCCTGTGGTACTCTGGAAACACTCCAAGGTGTCTGACCTGTGGGTCAGCCCCGGGAGCAGTGCCCGGATGAGTGCTCCGGTGCTCTTCTCCTTGTGCTTCTATGACATCCTGTGCTCTGCTGCAGGTGCCGTTGTGACCATCACTGCGCCCGTGAGCATGAACGTGGATAGCCTGCAGTCCCTGTCCTCAGATGGGGCCACCCTGGCTGTGCAGCAGGTCATGATGGCAGGCCAAAGTGAGGATGAGTCCGTGGACAGCGTGGAGGAGGATGGGAGCGCATTAGCACCCAGCCACATCAGCGGGCTGGTGCTGGAGAACAGCGACTCATTGCAGTAGGAGCCTGCCGGGGGCACCACCTCGCTTTTTATAGTTTGCACAGCAAACATTTTACACAGTTTTATTTCTAATATGTTTTATATGTAGATATAGAAAGTGCACTTTTGTATTTCATAGTCAGCTTAAAACGAGCGTCTTTGCCGGTGCAGCGACTTCTTTCAAATGTGTGCGTGTGTGGGTTTTTAAAGAAATTCTTTAAGGGTTTAACGATAGAACTATGACGAATGACCCCCACCTCGAGTCCCTAATTAGATTAGGAATAGTGCTGCCGTTTTCTAAACAATTATGCCGTTTTCATTGAGTTCTGCAGCTTGCAGCAGATGTCAGAGGGCTGCTGTGTCGGTGTCGCCCAAGGACAGGAAAGATGCTGCAAACCTGAAGCCGCTAGTGAGGCGGCTTTGGCCTGCAGCAGTCTGTGTGTGGCGTCACTGAGAGCACTGGTGACCACAGTGTGCCTCAGTTCCCTCATGGTCAGCGAGCCTGTTTCATTTGCTATATATAAAAAAGAAACTCCTATTTTTACCTTGCTGGAATTATTGGATAAAAAGCTATTTTTATAAATTCGTTATGAATTGGATTATGACTATATTGAGGATAAAAAATTTCTAGAGAAGGAACAATACATGCTTGCATTTCAATTTGGAATGTTCTGAATTGCCCAAATTGGAGACCCTTCCCAACTGGCTCTTGTTCCATGGTCTCCTGCTCTCCTGGATGGTTTGCATTTATTGCTGGACGAGATAACGTCGTCACCAACTTTGGCGTCACCAACTCCCTGTGTATGCGCAGTGCTCGTGCTGCGTACACATGTTCTACACAGCACTGGAGGGTATGTGCTCAGCAGGACTTGGGATCAGGGAAGCAAAAGCAGGCAGTAACCAGTCAGAAGCTCTCACCACACCTACTCCAGTCTAAATTTGACCTCAGTTACACAGACACTTTACTGTGTTAACTGTATTTTTTAGGGTTTTTTTTTTTTTTTTTTTTTAGTCAGAATATGTTATGCGTAGAATGTTTATTATAAACTAATATAAAATGTTCTTTACCGCACTGGCTTAAGCTGGAGTAAATTCACATCCATGCTGTGTCATGTAATTGGCAGATGCAAATAGGGTCACAGTGCTAAGCTAAACTGTGACAATGTGATGACAGCAGACCCCACCTAGTCGCCTCACACACAGTTGTTTTTCTGTTGTTGTTGCTTCAGAGTTCCCTGAGCCCTCTGCACTTATTGGATCGCCTGAGATTTGGAATAATCTGAAGATTTCCATTTCCTGGTGACACATGAACCAGTAGGCTGGGTTTCATTTTCTTTGGTTTTGGCTTGTGTTTTGTTTACTCAGGAGCAGATATTCTTCTCAAAGAGAAAACCAGCCACCTGCCTTGTGCAGCATGTGTCGGTGTCATCGTAGTCAGGCACCTGCAATCCCCAGCTGACAGAGGACAGTGCAGGTTGCCATGGCCACCAGCTCTGTGGCTCAGCAATACTGACTGGCATAGACCAGGGTTATACAAGGGACATTGTTAGGTAGGCCAATTGTTTTTTCTGAAACTGATCTCCCTCCAAAAAATATATATAAAGATTAGCCATGGGGGAGCACATTCCAGGTATCCTGGCAGGCAGAGAGTTCTTTAAACCCATTTCAGGAGCTTTGACTCACAGAAAACCTTGATTATCAGCTCTTTTGATGAGAGAAAACATTTTTAATCAGCCACTGCATAACTTATTTATAAATAGTTTTCAATATTTTAAGTCAGGTCTGCACAAGCCTAAGAGATAATTTTAACTTTATTTAAATGCCAACTTCATTGGACTTCTTAAAACTCAGAAGGGGGAGTCCCAGCTGCCCCTTGCCCAGCCACCTGCTCCTCCCAGAGCAGGGGAAAAAACACGCAGAATGTGCTCCCCTGAGAGGCCATCCTGTCTGCCCTGGTGTGGAGGGCAGTGTGTGACCAGCTGTGAGGAGACCTTGCTGCTTCGGGCTACCCTGGCTGGGATGTGAACTGCTGCTGAGAGACACAGCTGCCTTCTCCAGTAGAAGGAGGGTTTCTTCAGCTCTGAACTCTGTTAGCTAACTTCAGAAGAATGAGATACTGATGGTAAGGGAGAGAGCCCTGGGTCGTGGCCCGAGTTCCTTTCTCCTCTCTGTGTGTGACAAGTGCTGTTAAACAGCATCCGCACGGCAAGCTCTTCTGGCTCAGGATCACTGCCCAGCCTGTTCATTATCACGTGCAGTGCAGAGGCGCCTGTGCTGCAGTCCTCGATCAGGCCCTGAGGTCTGAGAGACCTTGGAAGTACAGCTGTTTTCACTTCATTTTGAATAGCCAGATTCTGTTTGATCCTAGTCTGGTCCGTCCTTGGTAAATTTCTCCCTCAGAACAGCACCTTCGAGTGTGTCCTGAGACTCACAGCCAGCCATTGTCATCCCTGCTGTTCAGCTCACCCCAGCAGACCCCAGCTGGTTGGCTCAGCTCTCCCGTTTTTGTGTCAAGATAGATAAGTAGAAGTGTATATCCAGTATGCAGAGTGGCCTTCACAGCCGGGGGCTCCAGGGATGGCTGTACAGCTAGTGGAGGGCCCATTCCCTGCCAAAGGCCCTCCCTGGCAGTTAGTGACAGAACTAACTCAACAATCTGCCTTTTTTTAGTTATGTTCGGTCTTTGAAACTGACAATCTTTAAAATGTGAATACTGTAACAATGTTTTCTTGGATTGTTGTCTTTAAAAGGATTTTTGTGAAGCAATTGATTTATCAAAGCAAAAACATTAAAAATAGAAACATGCCTTATGGATGTTTTATTTTGTAAAAGCTCATGTCACCAAAAGTTGCTTTCCATTCTAGGCAAATATTCGGGTAGTGACATGCTATACGTTGACACCTGTGCGTCTTAAAACACAGCCGGCAGTACACAGGCTCTTCAGATCTGCTGCATCTTCAAGACTCTCCTCCCATTGCTTATCTCAGTTGATCACTGTTTTCCAGCAGAAAGTTCTGAAGAGGTTTTTTGGTTGTAGTTTTCCACAAACCTGATTATTTTGGTAGTAACAAGAAGAAAGGTAAGGTAGAACCTTCCATGGCACATTTGGGCATCAAACCTTCCTGGAGGGGTTTTCTGCACCATGTAGGGTGCCATCCACCCCAACAACCATCCTTGCATAGAGGCAGGCAAGCAAGCACATGGAGCCGGTGGAAGGGGGTGGGAGGTGCATCTGAGACTGTGAGCTGTGGTGAATGGGGCGGAGCACTGTGAGCGCATTGTTTAAAGAGGTGTTTGGATCCATAAGTGGGTCTCCCCCTCCTTGAGGCCAGAGGTAGGGGCAGGCGTGAAATACATCCATGTGGGACCTCAGATCATCATCAAGCTCTGGGTGAGGAGCTTAATTGAGAGGGAAAATTCAATTTCTGACATTTATTCCAGCAGCTCTAAAGTGGTGCCTATAAATACAAAGATCTGTCTGCCTCTTCAGACAGATAAGTAAATGAATAATGAGCTGTAAATCCACACAACTAGGAATCCTTGTTTGGCTTGTTTGGCATTCCTATTTTGTGGGCTTTGACGCTATAGTATAGTATATTTCATGTTTGGTCATAAGCCCCTGGGGTACTCTAAGAGGAAATCCTTAGTACAAATCAGATCTTTCTAGCTTCACTGAGACCTGGGATCCTCCTGCCAAAATGTGCAGGCCCTAGGGCTGTAGCATCTAAGCACTCATGCGTGGGTGGAGGCCAGGCTTGGGAGATGCTCAGGGCCTCTCACCACTGGTGCCCCCAAGGCCTGGCTGTCCTACCTGGACAGTTGGTGGCGACCCTTCACATGCAGCTGGTGTGTCGAAGGCAGCATCTCACAGGTGCTTTCACTGTTTATCTTATTGTCTGAACTTAAGACTTCAAGCTACCTATAAACCAGTAATGAAGCCAGGATTCTCTCATCCCAGCCTGTTTGGAAAGGTGATTCAAATGGCAGTGTTGCCTTCAGTTGCTTTGACATTTTTAGAAAATGATTTGTAGGAAAGTCAGGTATATTTTTAAATATTGCGCTATGTAGTTGCTGAGCTTTCTCCTGTACCATGGGCCATGGCAGCCTTGTCGGCACTGTGTGTTAAGTGCTTCCTGGCAAGTGTGGCATATGTGGGTGGCACCCTGTTCTGGGGCTTAGGAGTGTTTAGCTTGCTGTGCCGCCACAGCCAGAGCAGCAACGAGATGGTGGCGGATGTGGAGACACCAGCAGGAATCAGAGGTAGGACCAGCAGTGCTCAGGTGAGCCAGCTTCAGGGGGGCGAGCAGAGTCGGGCTGTGGGAGCTCATCACTGTCCGCAGGAGTGAGGAAGCTAGACACACCTGTGCAAGGGCAGCACTGGGGATGTGCATGGGGGACCCTGTGGCTTGGCGGGGAGGACCTCCTTCACATTTAAAGCAGGAGGGACTTAGGGCTGTGGACAAGTAGATGCCTGGAAAGCATCCACTTTGGTAGAAAAGCAAAACCACAGTGCACTGAAAGGACAGTGACAGGGTCCTCCAGGGCACTGTGCTGTTCTGTGCTGTGGATGTGCAGGAAGCTGACAGATACAGACACCAATGTGTACTGTGACCCTTTGATGACCCTAGCCACAACAGCCATCCTTGGGTCTGGTTATGATAGAGGCTTTATCTGTGGGTACTGGGTGGACTCTTTGTTGCTGAGTGCCTTGCATTTGTTGAGGGAAGGGCATGCCCTTGTGGGCCACACAGGCTGGCTTTGCGCTTAGGTGTCATCCTCCAAGCACTGTGCATGTCCACTTCCTCCTGCTGCAGCTGTGGCCAGCTGTTCCATATCGGTGGAGTTCTTACCGTAGCACCCTGCACACCAGGGTCATGGCTCAGTGTCTGCTCTCCCCTGCTCCTCTGCACAGAGGCCAGTCTTAGTCCACCTCTCCTGGCATCAGTCCAGGTGGGTGCTGGCCCTGGGTTGTGGGCACATGTCCATGTCTGCTTCACCCCTGCATGCTGCTTTGTCTCTGGACAAGGCCCAGCCTGCAAGATCTGCACTGCCCAACACCTACCGAGCCCCTGTGCTCTCCAGGCCCACACTGACCACCATCATGCCCACTGAGTGCTCAGTGACACTGGAGTGGTCTTTTTCCTGCCTTGTTGCAGCTGCCTCTCTTCTTGTTCTTGTGCCCTGCTCCATCCCTCTGTGGAAGTTGTTTCCTTGGTGGCCTTGCAGCTGTGGCTGTCTGAACTCAAGGACACCTTGCATTCTATAGATCAGCTGCCTTCTCTCCTCATTAAGCAGCAAGTTCTCTGGCCTTCTGGATCATGACAGAACTGGAGCAACGAAAAACAGCCCTTCAGGCCAGGGAGATAGCTCAGTAGAATAAGTACTTGCCTGGCAAGTGCAAGGGCCTGAGTTCAATCCCCAGTTCCAAAAAAAAGTCCCTCAAAGGCACATGCATGAAGGGGAAGACAGCAGAAAGTCCTGCCCCTCCTGGGACAGGTAGAGCCAGGGCCAAGAGTCTTGGACCCTGTGCAAGCAAACCTGAATGCCTCATGGGGACCTGTTCCCAAGCCTGGAGCACACCAGGTCTGCACTTGATCAGAGGGATGTGGGGATGGGGACAGGAAAGGAAGTTTGGGTCCCCAAGTGAGTTTGCTTTGGAGTGGAGCATCACATCAGAGCTCCCACCTCTGATCCCAGAATGCCCCAGCCCCAGCCCATGTGCTTCTTCAGCCCTGTCCTGCAGGGAAGGCTCTACCCTGGTTCAGGTGGGCAGGACAGGTGGTTCCCAAACCTGGAGGTTACGTAGCACTGGGTCCCAGCACTGTGCTGGAAGGAGACATGTCCCACATGACAAGACTGCTGGCAACTGCCTGGCACAAAGGCGCACTCACCCCACTACTGCCACCTCCCACCTACCTTGGGCAGCTGCAGGACACAGAGCCCCTGGGTGCTGCAGAGCTCTCCTGTGAAGGCTCTGTCAGCAGCTGCAGGGGCTGGCCAGATCACCACCTGTTCTGCTGTGCTGCGTGTCTGCCTTAATGTGGACTTATCTCTGTCCATGGTGCTGGGCACGGCTGAAGCCATAAGAAGACACCCAACCCAGCCCACTCTGGCATTAGAGTCTTGAACTTGTGTCCACATGGCCTGGGAGTGCAGCACACGGCCCCTACTGCGTGGGTCCCCTGGGGGATGCACTCCCTTTGAGCCTCCTGAGGCCTTGTCTCCCTTCCCTGGTTCCATCCTGAGGGGTCACTGTGAGTGGAACATTTTTCTGCACTGGAGGATCTGATGACACCACTCAACATGAGTCCTGGTGGTGCAGGCACAGCCTGCTGTAAGGACAGCCATCACCGTGCTGGCCCAGGTGCGTCCAGTGGGATCTCCCAGCTAGCAGGACCAGGAAGGCACCCCACCTGTGGGAAGGGCCTCAGCAGCAAGGGATTACAGCTCACTTGGCTTGAGAGCCTACCCCGCACCTGTTTGGAAATACCTATGAAGGCCCTGGGGGCCAGGGCCCACAGTAGTCACCCCCAAGGACTAGGCAGGATTGTGCTTTTGGTCCTTGGGACATCTGCTTCCGCTGCGTGAGAAAAGCTGACTTGCCATAACTGCCCTCTAGGAGCTCAGCCCCGCTGTGTCTTGCAGGACCCCTCGCAGGGCACAGGCTGCTGCTGCAGGGATACCAGCCCGCTGGCACTGCTCTAGGGTCACTGCTAAGACACTGGTGGCTGGCATAGATCCACCTGCAGAAACAAAGCTACAGCCTTTTGGGGGATTTTGGTTTTTGCTTTATTTTAAAATTTTTCTTATTAGTCCATGTGTGCAGTCCAGAATGTTTCCATTTCCTATGTGGAGTTGGAACACTCACAGAACACGGCTTGATGATTTTTCACCTCCTTCCCTCCTCACTACTCCTTCCATCCAGTTCCCCTTGGAGGAGCATCTGCCTCCCTCCTTCCTATTATCCTTTATTTTGCTTTTTATACCTTGAGTTTCACATTAAGAGAAATCATGTGACATTTAAACTTGTGTGCCAGATTTATTTCGCTTTATGATCTTAAGGCATATCCATTTTCCTACAGATGACCCGTGTATCCTTCATTAAGGAAGTAACACTCATTGTATACAGATACATGTTCTTTATTCATTCATCTACTGATGGACATTCAGGCTGCCCCTAAGATTTAGTTGTTAGGAACTGTGCTGCTACAAACATGGGTGTATGCAGATCACTTCTGCTCTTTCAGGAAGATACCTGGAAGGGGATCAGCTGGACCAAATGGAATTTCTCTCCTCTCTTGTCTCTCCTCGCTCCCTGTTTCCCCTCCCCACCCCATCCCCTTCTCCTCTCTCTCCCCTCCCCCCTATACCTACAATCAAGATCTTGTGCTTGCCAGGCAGGTACTGTGCCACTGAGCCATATCCCCAGCCCCTCAAATGTCATTTGTAGGTTTAGGTTTTAAGGACTCTCAATGCTGATTCCCATAGCAGTTGTACAGTTCACCTTTCTACCAACAGTGTGAAAGTCTACTTTGCCCCGCAGCTGTGTCAGCACTTGATATTATCTGGTTTCTTGATGGCCATTCTTTTTGCAGTAAGATGCAGTCTCAATGTTGTCTTAATTTACATGTCTTTGCTAGCCAGTAGTGTTGAGGATTTCTCTGTTTATTGGCTATTTATACTTCTCTTATGAAGTGTCTTTTCATTTCAGTCACCTATTTTTGGACAGGGTCTTTTATTTTGGGCAGTCTATTTTTTTAGAGTTCTTTATAGAACTAGATGTTAGTCCTCTGAGGAATTGTTGGAATTTTTTTTCTCATTCTGTGGATTGTCTCTTCATTCTGTTGGCTTTTTCTTTTGCTGTACAGAAGCTTTTTAATTTGGTATGATCCCATGTGCTGATTCTCAGAACTGCTCTAATAGTTTCTGTCCAGGAAGCCCTTGCCTGTGCCCATGGCTTCAAGAGTTTTATCTATGTTGTCTGTCATTACGTTAAGTAATTCTAGCTTAACATTTAGATCTTTACACCATTTTGACTTTAGTTTTAGTACACAGTGAGAGATATGGGTCTAGATTTAATCTGCATGTGGACAGACAAGTTTTTTTTGTTACTGTTAAGAGTCTTTCTTCCAGTGTGTTTTTGGCCCCTTTGTGAAAGATTAGATAGTTGCCTATAGTTGGGGGTATTTCTGCATCCTCTATTCAGTTCCAACAACCATTTGTTTTGTTTTGTTATCAAATTAACAATGGTTATTATATTGCATATCATTATCTTCAAGGTAGTTGTTCGGATCACCAGATATAGGCATGCAAAATTGATCAAACAATATAAGCACTAATTGTTCCTTTCAATGAACTAATAGAAATTAGTGGTACAGTTATCTTACCTACTTGTTTTGTTTGAGACAGGGTTTCACTATGTAGTTTTAGCCTGGACTTGAGCTTATGGTATAGCTCAGGCTAGCTTTAAACTCTGCAAATCTCCTACCTCAGCCTTCTGAGTGCTGGGATCACAGGTGTGCACCACCATGTCTGGCTTCAAAGCTACAAGCTTAAGATTTCTGCTGCCATATGTTCTGTGTCAGTGAGGTCCACTGCGTGCCCCCTGCCCATCCTTGGGCTCGCTGAGGTTCCCTGTAGCCTTCACTGCTCTCCCCACTGTGCCGCTCAGTACAAGTCCCAGGGACTTGGTTGCTTTCCCCACTGCTGCACCTCCTTGCTCAGGGCATCCTCTGCCCCTGCCTGGCCACTGCTCCTGCTGGCACTGGCCCTCTGTCCAGTGCGCAGTTGTCTGCCCCCTCTCCAGCCCCCACTGTATGGTTTCCTGGAGGCTCAGGTCAAGCCTGCTGCATTTCCAGTCCCCTGTGCCTCACGCTTGGGACCACTTAGGTGAAACTGATGTCTCATCTCTGCAGCTGCCAGCAGCACCTGGCCACAGGGGGAATGGCTTTCCACTGAGCCTTGTAGAGGCTTCCTACCACTTCTGCTCCATCAGAGGCCAGAAGCAACCAACTCCTAGTATCCAAGGAGGACCCATACCCACCCTGGAGCAGAATCAGCTGGGCACAGTTGTAGCTGTAGCTAAGATGCCTGGAGACCACGACTGCAAGCTGGCAAGCCTCTGATAGTTACAAAAGCATCGCCTTCAAGCCTGTTATAGCCTGTATTGTGGGCCGGCTGGGACTCCTCAACAGGGACAGCATTTCCTGTCTCCATAAACCACAGCCAAGTGGTGTTACCTCAGAAATGGCTGCAGAGGGTAGGGGAGGACCTGTGCAGTCACCCTCATCTGCAGTCAGGGCTGCCAGGGCTGGGCAGGCAGGTTGTGGACTGTACAACTCCATGCTCCATGCCCATGTGAGTCTACACCAGGATGGGCACACCCGGTACCGGTGCTTCCCTCCAGTGTGCCAGCTGGCCAGGGCCACAAGACCCTGCAGGAGAAGCTTTGCCCCTGGTGTGACTTCCCCCTCCAGGCCTTGGGACAGCTCTGACTTCACCAGGAGTGCCATCCCCTCCCATGCAGAGCCTGGAGTCTGTCCAGTCTCAGTCCCGCCACCACCTGCCTGTCTCATAGCACTTGAAAGCCCTGGGCTTTGGTGGCTTTTTAAAAAATTGTAAAATATATGAAATATAAAGTTGTCCATCTGACCATGTCTGTGTTTTGTGTGTGCTTTGTGGTGGGCAAATTTGCTGGGCGCCGAATTCAAGGCCTCACATATGCTAGGCAAGCATGCTACTGCTGAACCATATGCCCAGCCCTCTTGAAGTTTATACAATTTTATGTATGTATTTGCTCACTTGGCAGTGCTGGGACTGACTGCAGGGACAGCTCTCACTGGCTGGGCCTGCCCCACTCACCACCGCCACGTGACTGACACGGGCTGGCCTGGGGGCTTCTGGCCTCACCTTCACCATGTGTGGACATTTTGGGGTTATGCAGGTATTGTCCCCCACGGGTGTCAGTACTTTCTTCCCTTTCCTCAGGACTAGAATCACTGCCCCACATTAAGTCCCTGGTGTCTTGACAAAGGCCTTGTGGCTGTGGCCTGCCCTGAGCCCCGAGACTTCCATGTGAGCTGGCATCCAGGTCAGCCAGAGGAATGAATGTGGAAGAACTGCATGTGACTCAGCAATGTCCAGAAAGAGGAGGCCACTGGCTTCATCCCACCCTGTGTGCTTACTAGGATGTAAAAGGGGCTGGTGCTCAAGCAGCCTCTTTGGGTCTTGAGGTAGAGAAGGTAGCAGCCTGTGCTGAAGATGCAAGAACAGCAAGAGAGAAGAGCCTGAAGGTTCTGCTGTTGACAGATCTGTTCCCAAAAGGGAGACACAAACCTCCCTACCAGGGAGTCCTTTTCTGTGGAGTTTTCACCGCCTTATAGAACAAGGTCATGAGGAGTGGAGCACCCATAATGGTGCTTATTAGCTCCAGAAAACCTACAAAGCCCCAGGAGGGAAGCCACGTGGGGCGGCAGCTCAGCCACAGAGTCCTTCGCTACTGGCCCACCGTGGGCTACCCGGGAGTCCCTTTGTTCTGGCAGACAGTGCTGGTGTCAGTGCTGATGCTGGGGGGGAGCTCCACACAGAGGGAAGCAGTCATGTAGTACACTCGCATTTCAAATCATACTTCCGAGGAGCTTTGCCACAACTGCCTTGAGACGCTCTGGGCTACAGGTCCTGCTTCTTAATCCTCATGAGAACAGAAAACCTTGCGCCACCTTGGCTTTGGCCATGGACCCAGGCTGTTTTTCAGCTCATCCTCAATGGAAGCTGCCCACAGAGGCTGGTGTGCTTCCAGTGCCACAGGGGACCCACATTACACATGGAGAATGCCACAGAGAACTACCACCAGGAGGGAATGAACTGGGAGAGATAGGAGGGCATGCTACCCCTCTACTGATCCTGTGTGCTGGTGGCTCAGGTCCTCAGCCAGCCCAGTCTGGTTGTAAATACTGCAGTAGTTTGTCTGTGCTTTGCAAACTTAGGATTTGGGGCAACTTTCCCCAAAAGCTCCCCATGGACCTGTGGCCAGGTCGGGATTCAAGTCTAAATCAAATGGGGTTCAGGATGCAAAGCGGTGGTCTCCTGAATCCTGATCCTGGAAGGCTGCTCTGCAGAAGGAGCCCTTATATGCTTGGGAGTGGAGGGTTGCCTCATGAAAAGTAGTTTACAAATAAAAAGGGCCAGGCTTGATGGCCCACACATGTGATCCCAGCACACAGGAGGCTGAGGCAGGAAGACCATTATGAGCTGGAGGCTGGCCTGAACTACATGGTGGGATTGTGTCTCAAAAACAAAAAAGGTTTGATACAGATGAGTGAAGAGGGAGGTGCTGTGTGGTAACAAAAGGGGTCAGGGAACACTCGACTAGCCATCAACACACGGAGTGGCAACTGAGGGTTGGGAAGGTCTCAAGCAGTTTCTCCTTCGAAGCCTTGGGAAGAGTCAATCTTGCCAGCACCTGAATCTTGCCCCTCCACCTCAGACCTGTGTGGCCCTCCACTTCCCTCAGGGAGGCCCAAGCAGTCTCATAGAGACAGCCTTGTGGCTGGCAGAGAGGCAGCAAAACACGAGGGCCATCCCAGTAGTCTGCAACTTCCCTGCACACCTGCAGCTCTTTCCAAAGAAGGCTAACATCACAGGCTCCTGGAGTTAGAACCCGAGGCTCTAGGTTATTCTGTGATCCACCACAGTCTTGCTGGAAATGTATTTTTAAAATTCTCCACCCTTAGCCAAATACTCAAATAAAATGAACTCCTCAGGAAACAGCTTTCAGAGCCTGGCTTGGTTGACAGAGGATTTTTTGGTTTTGGTTCAGCCTGGCCTTGAACTCATTATGTTGCCCAGATTGGCCTGGAACTAATGGTGATCCTCCTGCCTTGGCCTCTCAAGTGCTGAGATTACAGTGTGTATCAGCACACCTGCCTTGCAAAGCAGTATTGAAAAAGCAGACCTGGAGACACACACTTGCCAATTTCAGAACATCCTGCACAGCTGTGGTGTTCAAAACCAGGCAGAACTGGCACCCTGCAGAGAACTGAGTACCTGGAATGTGCCCTGACGTCTGGAGCCACCTGAGTTTCAACAGCAGGGACAAAAGCACTTGGTGGGGACAAAAAGTCTCAACAAACAGTGCTGAGGCAATGGTTTAGGTCTGTACCACAGTGTGGACCCACATGTCCCACATATGCAAATCGAACTCCAGGTGAATAAGTGAGCTGATTCAACAAGCCCGAGGAGTGCATTGTCATGTTAGAGTGGGCACTGAAAGCAAGAGTGGCTGGGAGAAAAATGAGACAAATTTTGACTTTGCTAAAATTAAAAATTGTACTTCAGAGAACATTGTTGAAAAAGTGAAGGGAACCTGTGAGTGGGAGAAAATACTTGAAAATCCTGTATGTAGGAAGGGTTTAGGGCCCAGAATATGTAAGGAGGATTTGTGTGTGTGTGTGTGTGTGTGTGTGTGGTGTTGAGGATTGAATTTAAGACCTTGTGCTTGGATGTTGACAACTCAACACCCAAACTGAAAAATCTTTTTCCTAAAGATACATAACTACAAGCCTGTGAACATCATCACTATCTGGAAGAATGTGAATTGAAACCACAATGAAGCCAAGCTCGTATGTGGTACAAGGCTGAGGCAGGAGGATCACTCTAAGTCCACGGCTAGCCTGGGCTACAGAGCCACAACCCATCTCAAAAACAAACAAACAAACAAACAAACAAAAAAAAACCCACTTCACATATATTTATTACAACCCAGAACCCCACTCCTGGTACTGAGATCAGGAATGCAAAACACATGTTCAGACAAACACAGAATGTTTGCAATAGCTGAAAGGTGGGGACAACCTGCACCTTCTTCGGTGATGAGATGGGGAGGGGGAGAAAAACAAAACTTGCATGTCCATACCACAGACTATTCCCACAAAGAGGAATGAGGTAATGAGGCAAGAACCCCAAACACATCCTGTGAAGGGAAACAGCCAGACAACCCATGGGTTGTGTGACTCTGTTTATAGGAAATGCCCAGAACAAGTAAGCCTAGGGGTAGACATTAGCTTGGGGAGTGAAGTTAGCAGGGGTAAGGAGCTTCTGCAGTGGGCCTTGTCTCATCAGTTGAAGGCCAGAGCAGAACAAAGCTGAGGACCCCAGGAAAAACTGCTCAGATGGGTGACATCTTGGAACTTGACTGAAGTGTGACTGTGGTATCTTTGTGTATGAAAAACTAATACACAGTTTATAGTGTTATTCTAAGTTTTAGGTTATGTGGATTTTGCCTGGATTACAATTCAAATGTGAAGCTATTTTACCAACTCAGCTCCAAGGGACAGCACAGGCCATCAGGAGAGGGGCCAAGCTGGGTCCCCTACTTGCTGAGTCCCTTTCAGTCATCCCCTATTCTGTTATCTTCTCAGGTGGAGGTTCCTTCTGTTTATCCAGGTAATCTGTGAGTGTGTTTACCCCACCTGGCCAGCTTCTTCTCACAGGGGTTGGGGGGTTACTGGGGATCACATCCAGAAGTTGTACCACTGAGATACACCCCAGCCTTTTTTTAATTATTATTATTTCGAAATAAAGTCTCAGTATATTGTCCAGGCTGACCTGGAACTTGCAATCCTCCTGACTCAGCCTCCTCAGTAGCTGGGATTATAGGCATGGGCCACTGTCTCCAACTCCAACTCCTCTCTAAATATCCCCTTGGTGAAACATCTTAAAGGAAGTAACCTTAAAGAAAAGCCCCTTGAAGCTGATACAAGCAGATCTGTTTTGGAAGCCAAGTGTTAGGAGGACTGAACCTGCCAGCCCACCCAGCCCACCCTAGGTGATTGCCGCACATCAAGGGCAGCCCAATGGAGCTCAGCATCGCAGGCTTTACTTCCGGTCCCGCTCACGAGCCGCCACGAAGTTGAGCAGGTCAATGGCAGTGACAACCCCAAATACCATCTGCCGTGCGTTGGACTCACTATTGCTGTGGTCTGTGGGGAACAGGAGATGAGGCCATGGTGTGACAGTGCTTGGGTATGGAAGGAGGTGTGCTGCGTATGCACCCCAGGCCTGTTGCAGGCAGATCCAACACTGCCCCCCAGGCTTCCTCTCCTCAGAGCTGCCTGAGCATGGCTGCTCTGGGGACCCAGGGCCATGTTGTCTTCCTCCCATGCATCACCCGGTGAAGCCACAGAGCCCTGGGGGTGGGTGGCCACAGCCACGCAGGGGTCTCAGGACTTGGTGACAAGCGTGGGTCTCCATCTATGCCCAAGGCCTCTCAGCATGAAAGCAGCCTCACACTACACAGTGGTTCATTTCAGCATATCAGCAGGACCAGGCCACTGGCAGCCCAGACACCTGCCTGCACACCTGTGATGCGAGAGCAGGTCAGGCACTGGGAGGACAACGGCATTCTCTCCTGAGTGTCTGTAGTGAGCTCTTGGGGATGCCTCCACTTCCTGAATCTATTCAAAATGTTTCTCTTTCATTGTTATTTTGACTTTGGGGATGAACCAGAAGTCTCACAGTGCCAGATCTGGTGACTAAGATGGATGAAAACAGTGTCATGTTTTTAGGAGCTGCCTTTCTGTTGGATGGTGTTCGGCAGCAGCAGTCACTGTATTTTTGATCATACCTCACAAAGACACTCAGGAAAGAGGACTCCAGAGCTGCTTTGGCAAGCAGCAGGGATGGTGGGATAAGTGTGCTCCAAGCAAAGGGGAAAACTGAGGACTCGTGGCCCTGTGTCTTTTACTGTAATTTTTGCATTCACTGCATACTTTGAGCAGTAGAGCACAAGAGCACTCCACCACAGCTCAGGAGTCCGGCATGCCCCTCCTCGCCCTCAAGAGGTGTTCCGAGGGGTACATACCTGCAGGCCCCCCCACCACGCCTGCCTGGGCCTGGTCCCGTGCTGTAGAGCCAAGGACGGGAGAGGATTAGACACAAGGCTGCCTCAGAGCAGCCTCTAGGCAGGCTTCAGAGCCAGGCTCTGGGCCACACTTGTGCCCTTCACCCCTAACCAGGGCACAAGGATGACTGTCCACCAACACACACACACACACACACACACACACACACACACACAC
>NDGN011421414.1:0-11151 GCA_002564285.1 Tympanoctomys barrerae
CTAGTAGTGAGACCCTGAACACTCTGTAGGCCCTTCCCTAAAATACAATAAATAAATAAATAAGTCTATAAAGATTTCCTTGGATTAAATGAGATTCTGGATGTGTCATAGTTACTTTCTCTTTGCCAAGGCAAAGTACTCAACACCCACAACTCTCAGGGGAAAAGCTTATTTAGCTACATTTTGTAGTCAGGCGGCTCCAAGGCAGGGTGGCATGGCAGAGGGGCCTGGCAGAGGGAACGAGTTCAAGGAAAGGTGGTCGGTAGCAGAGAAATCAGAGAAGAGGAAGAGTGACAGACCCTTCAGGCTGCCCCTCGTA
The DNA here is from genome assembly GCA_002564285.1 of Tympanoctomys barrerae. Lineage (NCBI taxonomy): Eukaryota > Metazoa > Chordata > Mammalia > Rodentia > Octodontidae > Tympanoctomys > Tympanoctomys barrerae. The sequence continues at coordinate 320 of NDGN011421414.1, forward strand.
ACTGCCCTCCTGCACCCAGGCCTCACCTCCCCACATCACATTTAGCTATAAACTCATGCATGTGCTCCTCTACTACACACACAATGCCCCAAGATGCAGTCCTCTCCCCAAAGGATGATTGATCGACTTTCAGGAGACATATAAACCACCGTGATCTGCAAGGGGCCCAAAGAGCACTTGGTATATGATAGATGTTCAACACGTAGCTTCTCTTTTCGTGTTTGGTGTCCAAGACTTGGTGGAGGAAAAGTGTGTTATGTGACTCCAGATGACTTGTTTAGGCCCTAGCTATTTCGAGAGTCACTGAAGTTCTTAGTATTTACAACATGGGAAAAAAAAACCCAACATAGAACTTCTAACAAATGCTCATATGTTAGAAACTTTCCATTGTAGACTAAATTGCCCTTTGGGAATCTGACAATTTCCTGTTCTTCAAAATTTCTGTAACTTGACTATGTTCATTTTGTAGGTTCTTAAAATTGGCTTAAGTAATTTATTGAAAAAGAGAACATAGAACCTCAAACAGGTTACAAGATTAGATTTTGCTTCCCAAGAGGCTAAATACCTCTGCGCAAAGTTCCCTTTTGTCTCTTAAAATAACTAACTATAGTCTTGATTTTGTTTATCCTTGTTATCAATAGATCTTTTCTTCAAAGTAGATATGATAGTAAATTATTACTTTTAATCCACCACTGTTATGAGCACAATCATATGATAAAGATGTTTTTGGAAGTAATTTGTTTTGTAGACTCCTAGGCACAACTTTTATTTGAGGAGATGCCCAATGAGCACATTGTTATCCTTCAGCCCTATGTTTGCAATTATTATTTGCCTCTGTAGATGGATCATAAGTCATTGGATCATTCTTAGATAATCCTAACTTTTCAAATGGTATAATGAATGTAATTGCAATTTCCTTCTTTCACTAGAGATGGTGAAAATAATATCTGAGTAAACAGAAAGTGTTCATTTAAAATATTAATGCTATTTTTGAATTGCAGAAAAATTTTATTATTTAAAAAGATAATAAATGTCAGCCTGGGGAGATAGCTGAGTGGCCTAAGTGCCTGCCTGGCAAGCGCAAGGACCTGAATTTGGTTCATTCAGCCCTGGAACTGGGGTGTGGTGGTGCATACCTATAATCCTAGCACTGCGGAGGCTGACAAGAGGATCACTACAAGTCTGAACTGTATAGTAAGACCATTTATTAAATAAATAAATTTTTAAAAAATATTTCATGGTGCCTCTATTGAGTTTTGATTAAAATTATTGCCTGCTTGCATTTAACAATCCAGTATTTGCTTAACTGAAATAGTTGTGCTTATTCTTACTTTGACTGCTTGGTATTTCCAATCCTACGATGACGAGTTAATTATTTGTAGACATAACCTTCAATGACCTTTAACAAGACCTGAGCTATAATCTGCCAGAATTACTCCCAAAATATAAATATTTCTTGTCTTTCTGAGGAACATTTATGTAGCAATGAGATGTTAATAATCTCATTGGAGTGTTGGAGGAGTTTTAGTATATTTTAGAGAGAATACTTACTGCAATGAAAGACTAAGATTTAAATTTGATATTCTGTCCAAGGACATCAACCCTCAGACATTTCTCTAAAAAATCCATGTGGGTAGATTTTTTTTTAGTGATCCTCCTGTTTTCAGCCTCCCCAGCGCTGGGATTATAGGCAAGAACTGCCACGCCCAGTCTTGGTGGTCGGCTCAATACTCCCAAGGCGGATCAGAGTGGCATGTGGTGCTGGGGATTGAACCCCTTTCCCTGCACTTGCCTAAGCAGGCACTTAGTCCACTGAGCTATATCGCCGACCCTTGGGTAGCTTTTTGAAATGTCATCTTTTCTAAAGAAACCGCATTGATGCTGATGAAAAAAGAATGATTGGAACATTCTTTTTCTTAAGACATATATTAAAGATGTAACTTTTATGAATTTCTTCACTTAACATTTCACAAACGCCACTTTGTCTTCTCATGGACAAGGTAAGATTCCATGTCTCCAGCACGACTGATCATAATACTTTGCCCTTCACATGCCGCTTACTTGTACTCCAGGGCTGAAGAAGGCAGTCCTTGAGCTTCTATCTGCAACAGTGCCACACATGTGCATAGATTTCATCCACCCATAGCTCTTATCATCTTGGTTTAATTTTATCCAGAGCCAGGAAAATGTAAGAATCTACATTAATCTACATCTATGCCTGTCATTGACTTCAAAGATTCTACTTCATGCTCTATAATTCGGTTTGAATTTTAAAACCTCATTGACCATAAGAAAAAAGTAAAAAAACAAACAAACAAACAAAAAAAAAAACTCATCTACTGGATGCCATTGCAAAATGATTTTTTTCTCATAATCTTCATAATTTTCAAAATGACCTTTCAGCTACTTGACTGTTCACTTTTCACTTGTGTTTCTTGGATCTGGATAAGTATTTCCAGGACTTGGATTTCTTTGTTTCTTTTCATGAGTCTTGAGATCAACTAAACACCTTCAAAATAACTTCAATCTAAGTCTGACATGTAAATGCATGTCTATGTTGAAATGTCCTTACTGACTTGTTTTGGCTCCTCGACAAAAAGAGGTAAGCCTACATTCAGTGTGATTTGGAGGTTCATGCTGGGAATCCAAGAAGGTTTAGAAAGTTTTAATAGACACATACCAAGGCATTCTAGGGAAGCTAAGATGGTTCCTAGGCAGGTTCAAGAGTGACTTGAAAGAGCAAGGGAAAAAATTAGCATGGAGTTATGCTGGGTAGGTATTGGGGTTGCACAGGAACTGCTGTGTTTAGCCTGAGAATCCTGCACACACCAGAGGAGTCCTTGACTTTCTTACCACCTTGTTCACATGTGGGGAAGGAGAAGAAATAGAGGCTAGGGACTTCTGTGTGTCAGCAGGCATCAAATAACTTGATCCAGCTCTTACTGTAATGCCATGCCCAAATGAACTCAAACACACATCTAAACATACCTGCCTATACATCCGATGTACGCCACATAGTCCCATAAGATTTCTATGCATTGCAGGGACCTATATGTGATTATCCTAGCCTCACAATTCCTTTCCCCTTGTATTTCACGTCCGATCTCATCTCCCAAGTCAGAGTCTTTGTGCCTCCATTGATAAAAGTGCAGAATTCAGCTCTTTTTTATAATTGAAAATGAACTCAAAGATGTTTTCTTATTTGGAAATTTACACTTGTGCTATGCTATTCTAAAAGTTTGGTAATTTAGAAGAAGACAGCAATAAAGGATTAGTATCAGTAAGAATTTTCCATATCTCTTAGTAGGCCTATGTAAATTTGGACTTCAAAAAACAAGCATTTTTTAAATGAATGGCATTAATGTATTTGTCTGCCTTGATTGCATGAGATTATAAATAGACATAATTTAGTAAGCTCACACACACACACGTACTTTCCTACAAATGCCCACAGATGGTTTGATGATCTTGTTTTTCCTCTCATGCTAAATAAAAAAGTATCACACAAATTTGTCTTAGTATCAGGAGATTCAGAAATGCTGCTAATCACCTTGGAAAGAGAAACTAGAAACACAAAAAAAGTCATCATTAAATGTTACCATTTAATGCACTCGTAAAGTGGAGTTCTTAGAAAAATTATACACGTTTTTCTCTTCTAGTTTAACCTTTTTTGTCCCAGTCAGATTGTGTTTTAGAACAAAGGCACAATCATTTGTTTATTACACTGAGAAATACATTCATATTCACATTCACACTTTTACCAGTGAAATGTGAGATCAAGAGGTGAATTACTACAAAGAATAATGTCAGTTTGGAGTCTTCAGTTGAGTTTCTTCTGATCCCCACTTGTGATGGCGTCACTGCTGAGCACTGACCAGGAAGCCTCCTATTTTGCCACCTCCTTTCCCACTCTTCTCCCCAGCAAAGTTCCCACTGCAGAGGCTAATCTGATTAAGTGCATCTGCAACAGCTTTGCCTTAGTTGATTAGAAGTAACGTGGGCAGTGCTGGGGAAACAGCTCAGCAGTCTAAGTGCCTGCTTAGGTAAGCTCAGGGACCGGGGATCGATCCCCAGTACCGCATGCTGCGCTGGCCCCACCCCCATGCACGCTGCATCAGCAAACAAGTCTGGGCATGGAGAGCACACCTGTAATCCCAACGCTAGGAAGGCTGAGAGGAGGATCACTATGACTTTGAGCTGAGTAGTGAGACCTTGTACCAAATAAATTAATAACAATAAATTTTAAAAGTAAGTAATTTGGACAATTCAAAGGTAAATTATAAGGTTTCCTTCCTACTCAGATGGAAGGATGAATGGCTTTAGAAAAAGTTTGTCCACCTCTCACGGGATCACATAAGCATTGTGCACATTGAAGGAACTCCACGGGGTAACCTAAGCTGAAATATTCAATATTAAGGGGATCTGTTTCTCTCAAATTTTCTAAAATATTATGAGGTCATTTTAGAAAAAAAAGGTGAATTACAAATATTCATTTCATATTCATTAAATAAAAAGTCAAAATATTACACTGAGAATAAAGTATTATGTATCCATGATGATATTTTTTCCAATAGTTAGTCTTCAGGAATCCACATGTCTTTAGAAATAAGCATTTACCTTATACTGTCCCTAGAAAAGGAAAAATAATTATCGGATGATATATCTTCAGACATCTTTTACCCAAATTAACTCAGATTGAGTAAAACAGCTATATAATTCTACAAATATTATGTGGCTATAAATAATTGTGATCAAATAATTTTAAATAAATCAGTTATAAATCAGTTTCATCAATTTTTTTTTTGAGATGGGGTCACTCAGTGACCCAGGCTGTTCTCCGACTTATAATCCTCCTGCTTCAGCGTTTGTGTTTAGGATTACAGACATGCAGCACTATGCCAAGCTATGTTAACCAGAGTTCAAACGATTAAATCCCATAACATTTGCCTTGAGATTCACAAGTTTTCTTTAGACATCTGGAATCCCATACCTCATCTGAACTTTTGCTTAAATATTAATGGTACATTTAGCAAGGCACATGTTGTTTATTTGCCTCACCTTCCTTATTTCCTAAGAGGGGATAAAAATACATCAATATCCTCGAGAATTAACTTAAATCAAATTATTTCCAGAAACAAGCAGGGCATCCTGCCTAACTCATCACATAGTTATTGTGATGGGATCTAGCACATAGCAAGTATCATTAAAGTGCAATTATGTTTTTAATTTGGCACTAATAAACTATAGGATATTTTCTTTCCACTTCCAAAACTATGAATCTGAACCAATTCATTAACTTGGTGTTAAGATGATCTTTAAGCCTTGTGATCCATAATCTCTCAATTATAACCTTTATACTTAATAATATTCTCCCTCCCCCACCTCATTCTCTCTCTATGCCCCCACCCCAAGGCTCAGGTACACATGTTTCAAAGAAGTTGCCTCCAGAAAGAAGGTAAGGCTATGGAAAGAAAATGTTCAGTTGATAAGGCAAACAAGGGAAGGGGGTTGAGAGTGGCTAAACTGGAGATTGTTTGTATGGGTGGGGGCAGGACAGGGCCAAAGTACCTGAAGCAGTCAAGCTACCTCAGTCTTGAGAAGGACATCTTGCCTGGGACAATTCTCCTTGTCAGTCAGTCACTAGGCAACCCTGTGTCTCACAATACTAACTTTGTAAATGTACCCACGGAGCTCATTCAGTTCATCTCCTCCCATCGAGAGAGACGACCTCTACCTGACCTGAGCTCTAGACTTCTGTCTTTATTTTCTAAATCCCCTTGACATTTATCCCAATGACCACTGATAGCTGTATGGGCCATGAAAGAAGGGGAAGGGGAAGGGGGAAAGCAAAGAAGGGGAAAAAGAGAATAGAAGAGACAAGAGGAAACAAAGCTTTTGTAAATAAGGAGAGGAAGCAGGGTTGAAGAGAAGGGAGGGGAATGAGAAAGAAAGAAGAAGCAAGATACCTCATGTACAGGTACCAAGCCCCTATGATGAATGTTGTCATTGCGTATATCTAAAATGTACCAATAAAAATAAATTTAAAAGAACAAAAAATAGATAACATTTATTGTTCTTGCTCTGAAAATATTTTTACTGTACAAAATATACATATATATTTCTATGTATACTCATAAATAGTTTGTTATACAAGGACTAATAAAACAGTGTTTAAATAAAAATTTTTATTACAGTGAATGACACATTGCTATTTTTCCCTCTCACAATACTCTCCCCCATTTTTAATGCATTTTTCATGCTAAGTCTACTGTTGAAATCCTTAGCACTATGATTCCATCTCTCATTTTGCAAAGGGCAATTGAGGAATTGACCAGAAGTCATCAGAACTACATCCAAACCAGATAAAACTATCATAAAGTGAGGAGTAGAATTAATTGAGAGCATTTGGATATCAACCATTCTGTAGGTCTTGCTTCCCTTCTTTACCCCAGGATGTACCTGGTGGCCTTTGCAACAGAATTTCATAGAATGCTGAATTGTGGTTCAATAGCCAAGGGGAACTGTGAGTCATCAGTCCCTTGCAGAGATTGGGGGTTGGGAGTCTGGTGGATACTCTTCCAACAAATGGCATGAAATATAGATCAAGACCAAGCCTTACTAAATGCCAAAAGAATGGGACACAAGATAGATGAAAAACAGTGACACGGTGAGCATGCAGGTGGTTCTTTCGGCTAGAATGGAAGGCTGTGAGCTGCAGCACATACTTGCAGGGACATCCTTAGCAGGGATTGGCTGAGAATACAATCACCAAAGAAGAATGCCTCTGTGGACTGCACAGGGGGAGAGCTCCATCAGCCAGTCACTAGTTTTTCTGAGAGTGACTAGAATCAGGTGGGCTTTATGTTTTTGGCATTTGGGGTTTTTTTAAAAATTGTCTTTAAATAGGATGAAGAAATAGCTCAGTGGATTAAAACACCTGCAAGCTGGTGCAGGGGCCAGGAGTTCTATCCCTGGGCCTGCCATGCCAGCCCTGCCCCTGGGGCCTGCTGAGACAGCAATTGAGACTGGGCGTGGTGGCATGCACTTGTAATCCCAGCACTTGGGAGGCTGAAAACAGGAGAATCACTATGAGTCTCATCTAGTAGTGAGACCATGACTATCCTGTAAGCCCTTCCCTAAAAATACAAAAAAAAAGAATAAATAAATAGGATGGGGGTTTTGTTTTGTTTTGTTTTCATAGAAAGAAGACTCATTTGTAGGAAAGACTACTGGTAATCTTGGCATCATAGCATACGAGGAAGCTTGGAACCCAGGCTTAGAGAACCCAGGATCCTAACACTGACCATATATCTCAAAGCCAAAGGTAGGAAAGTCCAAGTAAAACCCATATTCTACACTGCTGAAATAAAATAGGTTTTTGGAATAGAGGCTCTTAATAATTTAGTACCTGTTATTTCATATTCTATGTGAATGATTTTATCTCCTAAACAAGTTACATATGTTGGTTAATAATTAATAAATATTTCCAATTTTAAACCAAGGGATATAGAGCTGAGTATCAGTATTTCTCATCACCTTGATTTGACTTAATCCTTCCAGATATAATGAAACATATTAGTTACATTAATGTCATTAGTCTAAGAAAGAAAAAGGCAAGATGAGTTCCTCTTATAAAATTACAAAAGGAACATGCTAACCACTAAAATAATTGATAGTCATATCCGGCTGACAAGTGAGAGCAAATGAAGGAACATGGGTGCTGACCCATGCCAAGGTCATGGGCTAGGAGGCATTATGCCAGGAGAAAAATTAAAGACAAAGCAGGTAGACTGCTTTCCATATGAATAATTAGAATTAGAAGGTAAGCAAGGAAGAACCCAAAGCAATACTTAAAACTTACTGAGATGTCTTACTTATGCAAATACAGAAGAGGTAGGAACACTGCTGTGAAATGCTCTTTGGGAACAGTCTTAACTAGCTTCCTCTTCCCTATACAATGTCTCAAAGGATAAAATGTTCCATAATCTTTAGTTTTCTTTGAGAGGCTGGGATTGCACTCAGTCAATATTTTCATTTTTGTTTGCCTAGGAAATAGACAAGGTCAAAAAAAAAAAAAAAAGAAAGAAAGAAAAAAAAATAGACAAGGTCTCTTTACTCAGTTTTTACAATTTGCACTTATTCCCTTCGTGCCAATGTTCATAAGTTCCAAAATTTACCTGATATGAAGAGGGTGACTGCCCAGTGAATAAATTTAAGGGTTACAGATATTGTTCTCACACACTTCGTCTTTGGAACAGAGTCATTCTTCTCCACAGACAAGAGGAAGTAAAAGACTGTATGGTGATCAATCTTTTCAAGTAAAATCTAAATTCATATTGACAAATCATTCATAATCTTCATTTTATCTGTGTAAATATTGAGTTGGGTAAAAGAGATTCTTCACTTTGTGCTTTTTTTTTTTTTTTTTTTAAGAACCAGGGATTAAACTCAGGCCCTTGTACTTTCCAGGCAAGCACTTATTATACTGAGCTATCTCCCCAGTCCTTACTTTGTGCTCTTTAGACTAATCTTTCTCTTGATGTGTTCCTGAATCTAAGTAGATTATTCACTAAAAAATACGTGACTATGATCCCAAAATACAAAATAAGACACATAGTAACTATATCTTGGATATCTGTTTTGAGATGTTCTCTGTCCTAGGGGTTAGAGCAAATTCTGCAAGTGTACCAGGTATCGTTGCCTTAGCAATCACAAAATGATCAGTTCACATGCGTTTCCAATAAAGTTCTGAACACCTCCATTAATGCCAACTTTTTTTGTGCTTCTTCTTTATTACTAATGAAGAGCTACTAGCAGCACCTATCATTCTGTGTGCCATGTGCCACACAGTGAACTAGATGCTGTTAGTATATTTCCTTTGTGCATTCTTAGTACATTTAGTACCTTCTTCATAACTTCTGATAAAACTTAGCTTTATAACTCCTTTTTGTTTATGGCTGAGGACTTAGAAAAATCTTTTAAGGCAGGTAAGTATTTTTTATGTCTGTTAAGTACTAAATGTATTATGCAATTGGGGGGGATAAACATATTGAAATTCCTTAAACCAAAACATGCACATGCACATCCCCCATACACACACACACACACACACACACACACACACACACGCCCCTCATTGTGGGAAGAAATGAGAATGAATGGATAGTGAGTGTACTTTTTAGAGCAATAGGAACAACAAATGCAGCAAATTAACACATAACTAGAACAAATGAAATCTCAGAAGGAATAAGGCTTAAGCCCTTTTTCTCAACTTAAAACAACATATTTCCAAAGAAAGCATTCCCCAGACAGAGGAACTCTTCAGAATGCCTGGCTGTCCAGGGGAACTGAGGATCAGAGAAGCACTGTGGCATTGTACAGGCTAAGGCCTGGATGAGAACTTCCTGCACCACAAAAACAGCAACACTGACATCTGCTGGAGATTCAGACTGCCCACAGTTTCTGCATTTCTTCAAACCAAACCAAACCAAACCAAAACATGGTGGGAAACTGCCCAACAAAACAACCTACCTCAAAATCCAAACAAAATACAAACTTGAACAATCTCAAGCATTTGTTTTATTGAGAATTATATTTTGGCAAACAAATTTTTGGTGATAAATCTTACCATAAATTTATGTTTTAGTGTTGGGAGCCATAGAAGCTAGAAAATTGGTCAAACATGTGTAAGCAGGACTAGGCCTCAGTGCCTAAAGCAGATAAGCTACCTCAGTCCTGAGATAAGCATCCTGACTGGTTAATGTCAGCTATTAGTCACTAGGAAAACTTGTGTCACATGTTACTAACTTTGCAAAGGTACAAATAAATGTCCATATAGTTGCTGGGCAGAGGGGGTTCATCTCACCAACCAGGCAGACAAGCAGAGCTACCACCTAACCCAGCTCTTGTCTTTTGTCTGTTTTTTCCTTATTCCTGCCTTTGTTTCTCCCCTGATAGAGTGGGTTGCAGAGAGACTGATGGATCTCCCTACATCTGGCACCCAATCATGACTCCCAGTCTGAGACAAGTGTGGGCAGCAGGAACACTTCCAAAGAGCACGCATAAGGGAAGGAAGTGGATTGGCTAGAGCCAGTAGTATTCAGCACAGGCATACATTAGGTGTAATTGGTACTGGCACATTAGGTGTAAAAAGTGGACAAATAGGGTCATCAGGGCCAGAGGGAAAAACAGTTTTAAAGGGAGAAATAGGTTTGGGAGAAGCCACAAAGGAAAAATTAATACTGATTTAAAAATGGGACAAATAGAGTCTTCAGAATCACAGTTATATATATTTTGAAGTGGTTAGGGCATGCTTGATCTCTGTATTCACTTTTGCTTTTTAGATGATGGTTAAAAGGCGTTTTTCACACACAAAGGATTTAGCTCACAGCTCTCCTTAACATCAAGCTCTGAGACAGAGCAGGACAAGGAGGGAGCAATGGTACCCAAAAAGATAGAGCTTGGACCTCCTAACTTTGATCCCTCAAATAAGGAAGAAGCAATGGGGACATAATAGGTCCTTCCCCACCAGAAAAGGCTTTCCCCGAAAAGTTCATTTCTCACCACTCAGTATTGAGAAGGAGCCACAGGTCACAATTCTGCACATTGCAGCCAAGAGAAATTTCGCTGAGTCACAAACTGGAACTTCTGTCTCAAGGGAAGTAGAGATATTTGATAGGTTATGGCCCTAGTAAGAATTTCTGAATTATGGTGGTCTTCTGATATGGCTGAAGTCCTTCAAGCAACAGCTTATCTTCTCAATGACCACCTCCTCCTCCTTCCCCACTCCAGCCCTGGGTACAACTTCCTGTGACCTTTCCCGCCCACACAAG
>NDGN011421419.1:0-11595 GCA_002564285.1 Tympanoctomys barrerae
GGATAGATATACAGCTACTTTCTCTTAATTCAATGAGAAGAAAGATTTATACTAATAGTATTTAGACAGGACAACATGTCTGCATCCTGTACTATGAATAACCACTAAAAAGATAACAGTATGCCATTTATTAATTATTGAAACTGTACTATTAATCGGTTTTGAAACTGTCTCATTGCTGTTTCTCAATAAAATTAATTTTTAAAATGGGAAAAAAAGAAGCAACACTCAAGAAATTATTATAAATCTCAGTATGAACAGGCTTTCACATAACTTTCAAGAGAATACTTAGGAAAGTAAAACAAATGCCTAGGTCATCCTAATCTCTGTTTTTATATTAATTTTATTGAGAAAGAAGTAGCAATGAGACAGTTTCAAAACAGGTTATTAGGACAGTTACAATAATTAATACATTGCATATTGTTGTCTTGTAGTAGTTATTCATAGTACAAGATTGTTTTATTTGGGGGTGGCAGAGATTGACTAGGAGCCTTGCACATGCCAGGCAAGTTCTCCACCACTTTCCTTCTTGTTCCACAATTAGCTTCCAAAACTTTACCAACCTTCAAATTAGACTGCCATTGCAATCATACCACAGATCAAAAAGGTATTATTCTACGTGTGTAAGGAATCTTACGAGGCTCATTCAATTAAGGTTGTGTGACAGTAGGTGATAACTAAATCATCTAGGATTTCATGAAGAGTTTAGCAGAAAGCTAATTTTAAAAAATTAATCCCAGAGTGGAAGTTTAGCAGAGATAAGACACAATTTACATATAGCTCAAAATTTTAATGATCAGTTGCAAACTTTTTCTTCACCAAGACTATCAGCTATTTGCCTCCAGGCAAAAACACTTCTCTTCCCTCCTTGAGCATTCATTTCTTATTTTTTTGTTTAAGTCTGCATTTGCCATACATAATGATAAGCTGCACTGTGAGCAGTTAGTATACCTACACATGTGCTTGACACATCCTCATTGCTTTCATTCCCTTTTTGATAACACAGAAGATTAAAACCAGCTCACTGTACCAAGGCTCTTTCTGGGTCTGAAACATAAGAAACTCAGTGGTGATCCTGCTGTCTTTAGAATGCCAGGTTTGGGCCGGGGAGATGGCTCAGTGGAATAAGCACTTCCCTGGCAAGTGCAAGGGCCTGAGTTCAATCCCCGGTTCCGCCAAGAAAAAAAGAAAAAAAAGCCAGGCTTGCCAAACACAGCTGTTCTGATCCATCTCTTTCCTTTTCTCCACTTCTACCCCATATTCAGGCAGGGGTGGGCTTGCTCAGCAAAAGAACCAAGTCTCTGCTGGTGCAAGGATGAAGAGACAGGCTCCAGGGGACCTTGGAGTCCTCAAAAGGGATATGGAGCCACTCACATGAGCTACTCACCCCACAGTCATTGGCACCATCTCCACACATGCCCACGTAGTAACTGCAGAAGAAACAACACAGAATATTTAACTGAATACCCCATTGGGATCATTTCCATCATAGTTAACTTATGGGGTGTGTGTGTGTGTGTGTGTGTGTGTGTGTCCTGAATTCATGGGGAACCAGGCTGAGAAGAATATTGTGAGGAGAAATAATCCCAGTGGAAAAAGGTCATTGCATCATTTAAATTGCTTCAATCAATCACACTAAAATGGCACTGATATCACCAAGGACACTGGCAAAGACAACAATCATAAACTCTGAAAGAAGACCTGTTTAACTATACCCATCAAGGCCAAGCTGAAGAGTATGCAGTCTCGATTACACCATTTCCCAGCAGAGCTTTGAGTTCAGACACCATGATGAGAAACATTGGGGAAGTAGTTTAACAGGCATAACTAAAGACACATGCACATATCCTTGACGCATCTCTGAGTGACAAGGAAATAATATGCTCCCTATCTATAATGAATGCATATGTAAACAAGCTATAAATAGAAGACTAGCAATTAAAGATGCTGCCAGGGGAAAGGAATTTCTTAGGCAAGACACAATCTGTCTTCTATTATGAGTAAACAATACATTATAGGTATTGATTAATGGCAGTACTAAGATTCCAGGTTTTTATTTTTTCTAAAAACAGATACAACTGGAAACCCAAATTATAAATCAAGGGAAAAATAAAAAATAGATAATAGAAAGTAAGGAGACAGAACTTTCTCAAATAGGAAGGGAATCAAGAGATGGAAGAAGATGAGGGAAAGAAGAGGAAGGACATAAAAAAGTTAAAATGTATTACATACATGAGCCAACTCCATACAAGAAATGTAAATATTATGTACTACAAACATGTACCAGTAAAATAACTATAAAATCAATAAGGTAAACAAGTAAATTTCTTATAGCACATTCTTATTAGCCAGAACATAATGACCTTTTCCTTAGGTCAAAAATGATTAAATGTAGACATTCATATGGTTTGATCTAATGTTAGACTAGAGTAGATGAAAATCACCCTATCAATATTTGCATAGTGGGGCCGGGAAGATGGATCAGTAGAATAAGCACTTCCTTGGCAAGCACAAGAGCCTGAGTTCAATCTCCAGTTCCAAAAAAAAAAAAAAAGAAAAAAAAAATTTGCACGGACATGTCATGACCGCCCTCACTTGTGGAAAGTTCAGATCTGGCCTCTATATTATGCCAGGAAGCTTTCACCTTCTACTCAGAAAAAAAGGAATACAGACAGCCTTATGCACATTGTCCACTGGAAAAGTGAGAAAAGAAAAACAGAGAAATTGAGAAGACAGCTCATACTGAGGCAGCATATGTCTTCCTGAGTTAATTTTACTTTAGGACAATACATCTTTTCAGAATTAAGCATTTAACTTTAAAAAAATTTCTCAGAGCATTGAGACAAGTAAGTTACTTTCTTCGGCCAATATCATGCAATGACTCTGTGGGTGAACTAATCATTTTAAATGCAGGTTGGTTAGCCTGAAAGCATCTTTATCAATGGTTGGAAAACAAAATACAATGGAAAGGATCCTGCTTTTGCCTACTACTTATTAGCAATTATCTGAAATTTCATCATTTCATTCCTTTTTCAAACCTACAGGCCAATTAGGTAAGAGAGAGAAATAAAAGGAATAAAAATAGGTAAAGAGGAAGTTAAATTATCATTATTTGAAGATGACATGATACTCTACTTGAAAGAGTGACAAACTCCACCAAGAAGCTCCTAGAATTAGCAAACAAATTCAGTAACATAACAGGATACAAAGTCAGCACCCCAAAATCAATAGCATTCCTCTACACAGATAACAAACTCATTGAGAGAGAAATTAGAGAAACAATATCCAATTACAAACACACTTATCCATTTTGTCATTGACAAAGGGGCCAAACATGTTCACTAGCCTCTCTAACAAATGGTGCTGGAAAAACTGGCTCTCCACATGCTGAAAACTAAAACTAGACCCATTTCTATCATCATGCACTAAAATAAAACTAAAATCAATTAAAGATCTAAACGTTAAAACGGAAACAATAAATTTCCTGGAAGAGAAAGTAGGTGGAAATCTTGAAGACATAGGAGTAGGCAGACAGTTCAAGAACAAAATCCAAGCTGCACAGGAAAGGCTGCAAAGAATCAGCTACTGGTACCTCATCTTATTGAAAAACTTCTGCATGTCAAAAGAAATCACCAGTAGAGTAAAAAGGCAACACACAAATGGGGAAAAATCATAACTGACAATCACTCAGACAAAGGACTTTTATATAAATTATATAAAGGACTAAACAAATGGCCCCCAAAATGTAAAGACCCAATCCAAAAATGGGCATGTGAGATGAATACATAATTCTCAGAGGAAAAAATACAAGTTGCAAATAAATATGTGAAAAAATGTTCCACAGCATCAGCCTTTCAAGAAATGCAAATTAAAACAACTTTGAGATACCAGCTCACTCCAGAAAGAATGCCTGTCATAAAGAAACCAACTAATAACAAATGCTGGAGAGGCCAGGAACCCTACTCCACTGCTGGTGAGAATGCAGACTGGTACAACCACTATGGAAATCAGTGTGGGGACGCCTCAAAAAACTAGGACTGGAAATCTCATACTATCCAGCAATTCCTCTTCTGAGTATTTTTCCAAAAGAAATGAAAACATCATACCATACCATAGTGATATGTGTTCAACCACATTTATAGCAACACAATTTGTCACAGCCAAATCTTGGAAACAATCAAAATGCCTATCTCTTGAGGAATAGATTTTTAAAAATGTGGTATTTGTACACAGTGTAGTACCACTCAGTTATAAAGAAAGACAAACTCAAAGTCTTTACAGGTAAGTGGAGGCAACTATAGGCTATACTCACAAGGGGCATAAATCAGACCCACATATGTAAATGTCATATTGTTTCCCTAGTGTAAGAACCAGAAAGAATAAATAAAACCCGAAAGGAACAATAGATATGGTAAAATGGAAAGAAACTGGTTTTAAGGATTAAACAACAAAAAGAAATAAGAAAAGATAGGAAAAAAGGGAGTAAGCATGCAAGTATATATCCAGGATGGCTGAGATGATTGTACTAATAATTTCCATCAGTTTTTGAAAGAAGTTAAATGTTTGAAATTTCCACCTTGACTAACTCTGTACACTGATATCTATGATCTGAACAACTACATTGAGGACAGCAATGTGTAATACAAGACCCATTGTTGACTACCTCTCATCTTAGTCTTCTACATGTGCACATTTCTAATTTCTTATTAATTATTATATTCTCTTTAAAACACATTTTTAAAAAGACAAGAAAAAAATTAAGATTTCTTGAAAGCAAGAATTAATATTCAATTATATGTTCACTCGTGCATAACTGTATCTGTTAATCTGAGCAACAGATTTGACAATAAAAATAGAGACTACAACAACCTTTGTTAATTAGCTATAACTGTTTTGAAAATCTGTAACATGCATTGTTGTATGTTGTATGTCTTTTTTCTTATTTGTTTTTGCTTTTGTTTTCTCCTCTTCAAAATAAAATAAAATTGAATTAAAAAATAAAATCTGTAGGCCAAAACCTAAAATTCCCACCAAGTCATGAGTGGATCTCTCCTCACAAGGAAGAGTTGTGCATTTCCGTGCCTTAGCTGAGGCTCTGAGGAGATCAGAAGGACATTCCTTGGGCTTTGGCCTCTGTGTCTCAGCCGTGCAAGGTGCCGTTTGACCTCTTGGCAAGAGGGCTGGCCAGGGTTCACCCACTTCCTAGTAGGCCAGCTGATCACTTCCAGGGCTAATACCAGCTTCCCGTCTTCCCATTCTGAGTTACACCGCCCACCTCTGTGAACATATACACAACTACTTTCCTCAGCACCTAAGCAGGAGATCTGCCTCTAAGACAGGGTTTACGGACCACATAATGAATTCTGTTTGGGGTACATAGCTTCCTAATTGATCTTGTGGTCTTTACCTCTTAGTACTTAGGGTACTGTAAACTCCACTCCCTTGCAAGTGGACTGGACCTAGAAAAACAGTTTTCTGTCTTGTTCTCAGTCTCTGTCTCTGTCTCTGTCTCTCTGTCTCTCTCTGCCTGTCTCTGTCTCTGTTTGTCTCTGTCTGTTTCTGTCTCTGTCTCTGACTCTGTCTCAGTCTCTCTCTCTCTGTCTCTTTTTCTCTCTGTCTGTCTGTCTGTCTGTCTCTTTGTCTCAGTCTCTGTCTCTCTGTCTGTTTCTGCCTCTGTATGTCTCTATCTCTGTCTTTCTCTGTCCATGTTTCTCTCTGTCTCTCTGTCTGTCTGTCTCTCTGTCTCAGTCTCTGTCTCTCTCTGTCTCTGTCTCTGTCTGTCTCAGTCTCTGTCTCTCTGTCTGTCTCTGTCTCTGTATCTTTTTGTCTCTGTCTGTCTCTCTCTGTCTCTGTCTCTGTCTCATTCTCTGTCTGTGTTTCTCTCTGCCTCTCTGTCTGTCTCTTTGTCTTGTCTCTGTCTCTGTCTCAGTCTCTGTCTTTCTCTGTCCATGTTTCTCTCTGTCTCTCTGTCTCTCTGTCTCAGTCTCTGTCTCTCTCTGTCTCTGTATCTTTCTGTCTCTGTCTCTGTCTCAGTCTCTGTCTCTCTCTGTCTCTGTTTCTGTCTCTCTGTCTGTCTCTGGCTCTCTCTGTCTGTCTCTATCTCTCTCTCCCTCCCTTCCTCACTCCCCCCTCATCTTTCCCTACTCCCTGCTCTGGCTTCTGCTTGCTAGCTCACTCTTATGGACTCCAGCAGCCACGGTAGGAGCTTTCTTATGTAAGGATCCCTGTGTTGAGGAACTGACATCAACTTCTTCCATCAGCCAGTTAAAAGCTGAGGTTCTTAGTCCGACTGCCTGCAGGAACCTGAATGCATCTACGACATGAACAGGGCTCATGGCAGATCCATGCTCCTCACAGTGCTAGAAGACTGCAGTCCTGGCCCGATGCCTGGTGACAGCCTTGTGACAGAGCCTGCATAAGAGCTTAGCTGAGCCACACCTGGGTCCCTGGCCCACAGAAATGTGAACTAACGAACAGCGTCACTCGAAGCCACTAGGGATTGGAGAAATTTGTTATTCAATAATAGGTAACAAATGTGTTCTCTTATCGTGCCATACCACTTACTTTAATTTCTGAAATTCTTCAACAAGGCTTGATTTCTGCCCTGGAGACATTCTTGCAAAAATGGTTCCATTCAGCAGAATCTAAAAAGAAAAACAGGATTGTAATAAGATTACAGAAAAGAACTTCATAAACATAGAAGTTCCAAAAAATCATTTCTGGGCTCCGATTTCATATGGCATTGGGTAGCATGTCATTAGACCTACTGTCAGCAAAGGAGAATAAGGGTTTAATGCTTAGCTATTGAGCTTTCTTTCACTTTAAGCCCTCCATCACAAACTCTATTACTTTTTCCAGACCATTTTTCCAAGGTGAAGTGACCTCTAATTAATAATAATAAGTATAAGGGCCGGTGAGATAGCTCAGCAGACCAAAGTGCCTGCTTAGGCAAGCTTAGGCGAGCACAGGGAGTGCGGTTCGGTCTGGGGGCACCACATGCAATGCCAGCCCCACCCTAGGGGTGCACTGAGCCAGTCAGGGTCTGGGCACAGTGGCACATGCCTGTAATCCCAGCACTTGGGAGGCTAAAAAAATGAGGATCACTACAAGTCCAATCTGCGTAGTGAGACCCAGTACTAAATGCATAAAAAAATAAAATAAAAACAAGATGGTGTTCTCAGCTGTGTCCCAACCAGCCACGCAAACTTCAGGAAAATGACTTAATCTCCCAAAGTCTCTTTTTCTGATCCCCACAATGAGAAGCTGCACTGAGAGCTCTTTCAAAGCTCTTAGGGTCCAGAAGGCATAGTCCTTGACTGGTAAGGTGACAGTTTTTAAAGCCCCACTGACAGATGGTTGCTTCTCTCAGCTTGCGCTCTATTTATCTCCTCCAAATTCTCAGAACCACCCCATACAGCACTATTTTAAAACAGGACATGAGGAGGACAAGATAACAAATGATTTGGAAAACAAACCAGGGGGCCTTTGCTTCCTCCTGCTGTAATTTATGAATCCAGGTGGGGAGCAGAATACAGCCCAGCCTGATATGAGCCGGTGGCTGTCAGAGAGAGAGAGAGGCTTGCCCTCAAAACGGGCAGAGACTAAACTTGAGACTATTCTCTAGGAGGAAGGAATGGAAAATAGAGGCTGAGATGAGACAAAATCATGCAAATTCTGAAGGCAGGGCCATGTGACAGCACAGGACCAGAGACGTAGGCAGGACCGAGAGACTTATGCAAGAGCGGGGCCTTCCAGGGCCTTTATCCTCCAACTCAGGGCTCCCCAACCAGAAAGCACGCTACAGAGCCGGTGGTGAGTACAGGGCAGGTGAGCAAGAGAAGGAAGCTTTGGCTGCACTCACAGCTGTCACCACCCTCTCTTGTCAGATAAGCAGTGACATTAGATTCTCCCAGGAGCCCCAATCCTGTGAATGGTGCACCTAGAGGGATCTAGGTTGTATGCTCCTTATGCAAACCCACTGTGATGATAATAATAATAATAAATAATAGAAATAAAGCATGCACTATATGCAATGTCCTTCATTCATTCTGTAACTAATACTACCTGCCCTGCTGTAAAAAGAATTGTCACCCATGAAAACAGTCCCTGGTGCCAAAAAGGTAGAAAAGCGCTGCTGTGACTCTAAGACTGTATCAGTAGTGGTCACTTTCATTATTCTCTTCTATTTTGCCTCACTAATGTGAAGAGAACAACAAATGTTTTTGGAAGCAAGTACTTACTTTTGGAAGCAAGCTGCTGAAATGCTGAACTATCACTTGGTACGATTTCCCAGTCATTGCAAAATGGTAACAGCTCCCTCGCCCCCCAGCAGGTAATGAGCTGCTTCCAACATTAATGTAGGTTTCCTGAAATCCAAAGGGCATTATGTCCACATTAGCTCCTCAAGAGTGTCTCCGCTTTGCCTGTGTTCTGAGGAAGGAAATGCATTCGAGTGGCATGGAAACGGAGGAGCAGCAAACGCAAAATGTGTAGTTTGCCTGTGGAACATCGGTCCCTGAGAAGACACCCCAAATGTCCTCCACCCCCCAAACCAGGGGAACACGTGATACATAATACACAGCAATGACAACTCGGGAACTTTTCCTGAGAAATCAAACTTATGTTGTCAGCCTACTGCAAGGCATCAGCCCACTTAGTAATTCTGAGGGAGAAAGAAAGCATCCTTCCATCCCATCCTCCTTGCTGCACAGCCTTCTGTTTCCTCAGCTTTCTTCTGCTCATTTGTTCCACTTCTTTGCCATAACGTAGGCAGAGTTCTTCATGGCTAGTGCCTAGCTTCTTTCAGCATAAGTGTCCTTCCTCGTGGTGCCAGTCACCCTTCATGCCCCGGGTCCTATTTCGCCAGCACCACTCCTCCCCTCCCATCTCCTGCCTATCAGCTTTGCCCTTCGCTCTACCATAGCGATGCTTAGCTCTAAGCTGGGGAGTGCTTTAGTCAGCTTTCGTGTCTCTAGAAGGAAATACCCAACACTCAAAACTTAAAGGAGCAGCGGTTCCATTTGGCTCATGGTTTCAGGGGATTCAGTCCATTCCTGGTTGTTTCCAAGGCAGCAGTGTCACAGCACAGGGCCTTGGTGGAGCACGGCTGCCTGATTAGTGGCAGCCAGGAAGCACAGCCAAACAGGTCCAGAGAATAAGGGGCCAACAGCCAGATGCAGCATCCTCCGTGACCCAAGAAAAACCCACAGCATGCTTTACTGATCCCTTTGGAAGCACCCAAGACAATCAAGTTGACCATTAAGCTCAGCCATCAGAGGCAGGGAATGACGGATGGGAACCATGTCACTAGCAGATGATGGTTTTTCATGCACCATTCCTCAGAGGCCCTTACTTTTGTGGAGGATTCAAGTATAAGACGGAGAACATTTTATTTGTTAGCAAAATTCACCTCAGTGAAAACATTGTACCTGGAAGAAACAAATCTGCTCTGCTGAATCTGGAGGCAAGGCAAAGTCTCACCTCTTCTTCTCATTGCAAAACAACTGACAAAAGACATGCCACAAAGGCAATGGCAGTGGTCCTTCCTGCTTGTATAGGAAGGTGGGAGGGGGATGCAGTGGCCTGAGAAGAGCAGGAGGAAGAGGCTGAAAATGCTGTGGGGCTTCTCCTGCTGACAGCCACATCTCCAGTAAAGCTGTTAAGCTCAGCATGGGGTAGCGAGCCTGGACTCTGCAAACATTAATGAAGGCCCTGAGTACTATAACACATGGCACTCCAGGCAGTGTGCACTGATGCAGAAGAGGGTGGATTCATGGGAAGTTAGCACCAGAAATCTGTTGACACTGTGCAGTGCCATTATACTTCAAAGCCTGGGCAATTGGGATTTGAATCAAACTAACCCACCTCTTCCCCAGGCATGAAAAGGGCCACTGCATGTAGCCATGAAGTCTTTGCTACACAAAGATGCACTCCGTATTTAATGATCTCCAAGGCAGGTAGGCTGGAAGTAAGTGGGCATTTCTGTAATTCATCACCTGGAGGCCCATCACTTTGAAGTCACTCAAAAACAAAGATGCCACCTTCAGCGGTGGATGTCAGGCTGTCTCCTAGAAAAAAGCTGCTCAGTTGCCAGAGAAGCCTGTCAACTTCATGTCACAGGGACAGAGCAAGCCGAATGCCCTTGGATTTGTGTGCAATCAAACAGACCTATATGTGTTTCCGTTCCACTGCTCATCAGTTTGCATTGTGGCAAGCTGACTTCTCTGAGTCTGTCTTCTCTTCTGTAGAATGAATTACCCACCCAACTGCTCAGGGTTATAGTGAGGATCGGATGGGAACTATGGGCATACATCAGCGACTCTCAACCCTCACTGGATGTTGGAGTCTCTGAGGGAAGGGTTGGTGTGAACTTGCAGCCCAGGGACTCTAATCCAAGTGGCACAGCCTGCCCTAGGGAGCTTGAGGTCCTCTCGGGCGATTCTGAGTAGCAGGCAGGGCTGAGGAATGTGCCGGAGGTGCCTTGCAAGCCGCACACTCTGGGCACACGGGAGGGATCACTGCTGTGACGACTAGTGGACACGTAGCACAGCGCCAGGACCATGGTCTCTCAGCCCAGGCTCAGGGAAGGGAACCCTAATGTTGCTCACCTCCTTCCTGGATCCAGTCTCCTGCTTCTCCACCAGCTGCCAAGTCACAGAAGCAGGAAAATTCTCTTCCGGTTCATTGGCTTCGATGGCAATCACCTGGCTGCCTGGAGGAACCATTTCAGAATTCTTTGCCACAGTAATAGCTGTTTGAAGATTGTCACCTACAAGATAGAGAAACCACTTGTTCTAAGTGCAAATCTCTTAAGAGCCAACCAGAACTGAGCTTCCTTCTCCACTCTTTCTTGGTGCTCTTTGGATGTGTCCACGGGCTCCTACTTTATTTTCTAAAAGCTTATCCTTCCTCCTTGTCCTCCCAAGACTGTCTGCACCTAGCAAAAAAACACTGTCACAACTCTTTTCAATGCTGGTCAGCATCAGGCCCCACCTATCATATATTTTCAAAGCAAGCACAAATGAATGAAGAAATGTCCAAGTAGTTTACAGGTGACTAACCCTGAGCCACAGTTCATCATGATGAGCACAGTGTCATAGCAGGAATCTATTCTCAGGACCTGCATTCCAGATAACCAGAGAAAAGAGCACTTAGGGAAAGGCCAGGCCACCTTGCATTGACCACACCTGTTCCTTGTGCTCTGAAAGCTGACAGGTTTCACCCAGAGATTTTCCAGGGATTCTTCAAGATACCACTTCTGTTCTCACTGTTCTATTCTCCCTGTGCACATCATGGGTCAAAGGACAGGCATCAGACAGAGAAGTTGTGGTCCCTACTTCCACAGCTTCTGGACCTACTACAAGACCTACACAGTTAACAGGGACGCAAGGCGACAAACTCAACAGCAGACCATTTTCTTTCCATCTTGGTCACAAGAACTCACTCAGGTCATACATCCTAGTGGGAGGGATTTGTTTCTTTGGAGATTTTTCTAGCTAGGATACAATGAACCTCTCAGACCTGTGCAACAAAAGTTGTAGCTTTTGGATCTGATAAGTTCAGTGAAATCCCCTCAGGATTTATCCTGAGATCCTG
>NDGN011421430.1:0-10541 GCA_002564285.1 Tympanoctomys barrerae
AAAAAAAAAAAAAAAACCCTCCCAGCACTGCCTTCCAAACACACCCTGGACGGGACCTGATAGCCTTTCACCTATTTGCTGCACCCTAGTCCAAGTGGCCTGTCTCCTAGATTCCCACAACAGCCTCCTTCCTGTCTGGCCTCCCTACCTCTGTCCTTGGGCCCTGAAATCTATCTGCAACACAAAAGCCAGACTCGAACTTTCAATCCTCCTGCCTCGGCCTCTGGAGAAGCTGAGATTACAAGCATGTGTCACTGCCCCTGGATGCTTCCGATTTCATTTTCTTTCTTCCTCTTTCCACTAGCATAGATCACCGAAGACAGATGTTGACACCTGCATTCCACTCTGCTCTATCCCAGAGCCTAGCATGGTGCTAAACAAATGTCATACAATCCTGTGACAACAGGGGTGGTGACCCATACCTACAATCCCAGCTACTGAGGAGGCTGGGGCAGGAGGATAACAAGTTTGAGCCCATCCTGGGCCATTTAAGGAGATTTTGTCTCAAAATAAAATTTTAAAAGGTTAAGGAAAAGGGATCAACACTCTTGGGCTTAATCTCCAGCACCAAAAACAAAACACTTTCCCTACCAAGCATCCTGAGTTAAGGGGCACTGGCATGTTAATTTGGGTGTAAATAGGTGGACTGGTTCTGTCCTCAGCCTGGGACCCATTCTCCTATGACCTATGACCATGCAGCCAGCACTTGGGCCCAGCTGAAAGTTCTGGGTAGGGGGTGGGGCTCACAGCACAAGTGCCATCTCCTCATGCAGGTCCTGCAGGGACTGCAGCAAGCCGGGCAGCATGAGCTGGTGGTGGTGCTGATGATGCAGCTGCGCAGCCCGCACGCCCAGCACATAGCGGTTGTGGTGGGCGAAGAGCTTCCACAGGCTGCGCACGTACTTGTCCTTGGCCTTGTCTCGGTCTTTGTCTGCCAGTAGGGAGGTGCAGGAGGAATGGGGTGTCAGCACCGTGGACAGGTCAGCAGTTGTTTGAGCTCCCCTCCCTACAGGTGAGGGAAGCCACAGACCTTTGCTGGCCTCCTGGTACTTGCGCCGAGCTTGGGTGCTGTCCCGGGCCAGGGCTCGATACTGGCTCTTCAGCTTCTCAATGTCCTGGTTGTGAGTCTGAGGGGACAGAGGTAGCCAGTGTCAGGAGGCAGGTCCCCAAGCATGGGAGAGTCCTCCATGTGAAGCCGTCCTCCCAAAAAGGCCTAGAGACTTAACAGAGCTGGGATGTGAAGTTGAATGTGATAGCCCATGGCTGTAATGCCAGAACTCTGGGACGCAGAGGCAGGAGGATCACAAGTCCAAGCCCATCCTGGGCAACTTAGTGATTTCGTCTCAAAATAAATTTAAAAAGTGGCTGGGGATTAAGCTTTAAAAAAATGCTCTGACAGAATTACAGACAGTTGGCTGGCAGGGAGCAGAGAGGTGGTCAGTGCAGATGGGGCAGCTCCAGGTGTGTGTGTGGACTTCGTGGCCACTTTGAGCTCCAACAAAGCATCCTGTGTTTGTTTTGCATGCTCCCTTTGCCACCAGGATGAGATCACGTTCTTAACAAAGGGGCCCCACATGTTCTTTTTTGCACTCTGCCCTGCCCCAGAGTCAGGCAAATCATGTTCCTGGCAATAAGAACAAGAGCTGGCAGCCCAAGACCAGCACTATCATTCCTGTTCTGTGCACATGCAGGGGCACATTCACAAGCTCTGTGCCACTCCTCTGAACCTCAGTTCCCCAATCTGTAACTAAGCTAAAGGCATAGACTAGACCAGCTGTAACCAGTCTTTCTTTTTCTTTTTTTCTTTTTAGGTTTTGGGGATTGTACCTATGGCCTTCACATTGAGCTATATCCTCAGCTCTTTTTATTTTTCATTCTGAGTCTTGCTAAGTTGACTAAGAGGTATTCAAACTTGTGGTCCTCCAGCCTCAGGTGCTGGGATCACAGAGGTGTGCCACTAGGCTTGACTCCAATTTAAAAAAAAAAAAATTTTTTTTCTGGAACCGGGGATTGAACTCAGGCCCTTGAGCTTGCCAGGGAAGCGCTTATTCCACGGAGCCTTCTCCCCGGCCCCCTTTTAAAAATTTTTTAAAAATATTCTATTTAGGGGCCGGGGAGATGACTCCATGGAATAAGCACTTCCTTAGCAAGCGCAAGGGTCTGAGTTCAATCCCCAGCTCTGAGAAAAAAAAAAAAAATTCTATTTATTTATTTGGTACAGCGTTTCACTATGTAGCTCGGACTCCTAGTGATCCTCCTGTAACAGCCTCCCCAGTGCTGGGATTACAGGTGTGTACCCCCACACCCAGTTTTGGTAGCCGGAATGGTATACCTGGGGTCCCAGGGCCTGCACAGCATTTGGTACAAGGGATCAAGCCTGGGTCCTTGAGCTTTCCAGGCAGGCACTTAGACCACTGAGCTATCTCCCCAGCCCTCCAATTTCCTTAAAGGATCAAATAGTAAATATTTTAGGCCTGTAGGCCACAGGGTCTCTGTTGCAATTACTCACTTCTGTCCTTGTAGCTCAACAGTAGCCACACTATGACATGAAAATTGGCAGGCAGGATTGTGTTCTCAAACTTTATTACAGAAGCAGGGGCTGGGGAGATGGCCTCACTCGGTGGAATAAGTGCTTCCCTGGCAAGCACAAGGGTCTGAGTTCAATCCCCGGTTCCACAAAAAGAAAAACAAAAAACTTTACAGAAGCAGCAAATCCCTGAATTAGATGATCTTTGGGAAGAGGTGCATAGGCCAGGATGGCCACCAGGGGTCGCTGTGGGAGCATGACCAAGCCTGCTGGCAAGGGTGAAGGAGGTGGTGCCAGGCAGCTGAGGGACTGGAACACCCAGAGAAGTAAAAGTAGCTCTAAATCACACTGCCTGCAACTGAGGGGCTGGGATAGTCAGACTCAGGCAGTCCGATTTTTGCTTGGCAGCGGCCATGCTTCTGCTGCAGGACGTGAGTCTGGTAGTGTCGAGGCTGGCAGTGTCGCTGCCCCAGCTCCTCCTGAGCAGCTGAGCCTCACCCATCCTCACACTCCCAGCGCCTGCCAGGCCAAGACAATGCTGGGACAGGGTGGCTGCAGGCCACCCCCTGAGTGGTGGGTGAGGAGGGAGGAAGTGGCCAGGAGGGAGCCGTTCACCCGTCCTAGGGCTTGGCCCACAGGCAGGAACTTGCACTTCCCCAGTGAATGCTGGGCTCTTGTGCAAAGCTATTCTCCAAGACTGCGCTGTTCAAAGAGACCACTGAGGCCCCCACGATGGCACTCACCTTGGTGAGCTCCTGCTGCAATTGCTGCCACTGCTCACTGTAGGTCTTGCGCATCTGCTGCCGCTCTCGGATCAGCAGGCTCAGCTTGCTCAGCGGCCCCGAGTTCAAGTCCTCTGCATGCTGCCTCAGCACTCGGCTCAGCCCCTCAGTCTGGCTGGTGATCTCGGCCCAGGACTGTGGAGTTGGAAAGAGAAGGAGAAACAGTAGCTCCTAAGCCTGCCAGATCTCTAGTCTCACCCATCATCATGGGGCTCACTCAGGAAAGGGCCTGGAAAGCATAGCCAGCAACAGTGGAGCTCACCTGGCTAACTGGGCTGTCTAGGCCACTGCTCCGGCTCTGGCCCCCAGCATCCTGCAGGGACATGTGGTGGAGCAGCCCTGCATATTCCCGGTCACTCTTGACCCGCTGGGCCATCCACTTCCTCATGCCTTCCAGCAAGCGAAGCTCAGCTTCCTGCATCTGCTGCACTGCCCCGTGGGCCTGGGGGTTGCACAGCTCCGAAGAGAAGCCCATGGTTGTGTTCTGGGGATAGAGAAGAGGCCATCACTGGAGTAAGGCAGCAGCGTTGGGCTGGAGATGGAGGGACATGACAAAGGGGATTGGGGGCTGTAGGGAAGAGTTGGGGATTGCAGGAGGTGGGTTGGTTCCTGCCTAGCAAAAACAGCCTGGCCCAGGGCTGGCCCTCACTGCTTCCTGGACCCTAGGCCAAGGCCTAGCCAGATGGCCTCTTTCCAGTCCTAGAGCAGGAAGAGCCTGGACCCTCCCTCCTGGGCTTCTTGCATCCAGCACTGCTATGGGGGCCTGCGCTGGACTGGGCCTCCCAAGCTGGAAGTTTCCCTGCTACGGGACTGTCCTGCCCTCTGCAGCATGACCCCTACCCAGCTGTTACCCCCTAGAGCCCCACACCACAAAACCTTCTGCGACCCTGGGCCAGAGTTACCCTTGCAAGCAGCTGCTCCTGCTTCTGGGCCGCTGTGGACCGACTCAGGCCCCAACAACCGCGGCCAGTTCCTGGTTGGGTGCTTCCTCCTCTCGCGGTTTCAGTTGGCCCAGGCCAGGGCGGGCCTCGGAGGGGAAGGGGCGGGCGAGCCCCACCGCCCCTCTACCCCACGCTGGGTCACAGCAGCCTCCCTCCCTCGGAAACGGAAGGGAGGAGGAGGCCGAGGAAGAATGGCCAGAGAGAGGACGGGAGGCCTGCCTGGCAGGCACTCATTCCCCAGGGCCGGTGAGTCCTGGGACCCTGTAGAAGAGGCCTGAGCCGGCCGAGTGGGCACAGGGGTCTGGCTCAGGGCAGCCAACTCACGTTTGTGAACGATGGGGCCACAGCACCCAGTGGAGGAAAGGGGAAACCAGTACTGGCCCTCCCACCCCACTGGATTCCCCAAGGAGAGCTCTGGCGCCAGCTCTATTTGAATAAAATTTCCAAGTAAATATCCCGAGGAGAAGCCTGCTTCTCAGGCATTATCCCCACCCCCTCCACCCAGGCAGTAGCTTTCTATCCCTAGGGAACCTGGGGCTGCCAGGGGCAGCTGAGGAGAGTGGAAGTGTGTGCTTTCCCCGGGTGGGCCTCAGGCCTGAAGCTGGCAGCCCGGTCACCTCGGTCCAGGGCAAAAGGCTGGTAATTGCAGCACAGCGCCCTCACTCTCCTCAGCTCCTGGAGCTGAAGGTCAATCTCCCCACTACCCTCCGTACCCTGCGCTCCTGTCCTCTTCACAGGGCAGCTGCCTTGGCCTTCTGCCTCCAGCCCACCTCAGTCAGGACAGTCCCCCGCCACCACTGCCTACCCTCCACCCCCACCTTGGGATGGGGAACTGATATCACCACACTGGAGACAGAGCCTGGTTTGCATAGTCTGCACGTTTAATCACTTTAAAACCTCTAACATTATCTCGTGTCCATTAAATAGAACCAACAATGCCGGGCCTGTTTAAATTACAAGGAAAAAAAAAAATCACTGTGCACCAACCCAGTATCTTACAAAAACAGCCAGGCTGGCCACGGAAAGGGTATGGAAGAGGGGACACCATGGACAGGTGGCCAGGGACCCCAAAGGACTGGGGAGAAAAAGAAAAGGGGGCTCCTGGGGGAGAGGGGACTGATTGTCCTAATGGGAGGGGTGCAAAAGGCACATCAGAAGAGGGGTTTGGGGGGCATGGCAGGCCAGTGCTCTGTCAGGGCACAGTGTTGGAGGGGGCTTGGTGCCATCCCGGGACTTGAAGACTGGTGACCTACAAACCCTGTCAAACAGATGTCCGCCTGCCCCTCCTGCCTTGACCCCCTTTCCTGGAGCCCACCCCGCTGGCCTGGCCCTTCAGGACACGGGACTCAGCTACTCCTCAAGCCTCAGCAGCACACTGTAGCCCCTCTGCCTCAGGGCCAGGCAGCCAGGGGACAGCAGGGTGGACAGTGGGGGTGAGTGGTCCAGCTGCTACCCCCTTACAAATACAAAAAAAAAAAAAAAATCATCAGCATCTAAAGTGAAATCATCACAAAGTGAAAATATATCCTCAAACAGCTCCTGAGATCCCCACAGGGGAAAGCAGCATCGGGTGGGAGGCGGGAGGGGCCGGCCTGGCCACCGTCCCTGCCCACCACCCACCCAGGGGCTCCGGGACTGTGAGTGCCAACAGCCCAGGCACCCGGGGCTCAGAAAACAGGGGCTTGGGCCCTGGAGGGGAGGGTGCTGGAGAGGACAGGGTAGTTGGGACACCATCTCAGGCCTGCCCGGTGTGGCCAGGCCCATCAGAGGCAGACAGAGGGATGGGACACCTGCCCCCCCCCCACACCGGTGCACATCTGGAAGCACCTGCCTGCCTTGGTCCCTTCCTGTGATTACCACTTCTGAGGACAGTGTCAGGGTTCCAAAAGCCCTTGAAGAAGTGGCCACCTCCTGTAGATCCCTCCTAGGCCAGCTTCCCTACTGTCTGGATGGGGACCATTATTGCTTTAGAGGGACAGGAGGGGCAGGAGCTGTAGCCAGGCATAGTGTCAACAGAAGGGCTATCCCTTCCCTCCACAGAAACCGCAGGCCTCAGCCAGCTGCTCCTGCCAGCTACCCCCAGGCGTGGCTCCATCCTCCTATCAGGGTGAGGGGTAAGGTGAGGCCCTCCCACCCCACCCTGGCTGACCTGGGCACGGCTCAGCAGCCAGGTGGGCCCAAAGATGGTAGGAAGCAGTCTCTGCCCCCAACCCCATGCCTCCCAGCTGGGGCCCAAGCCCAGTCCCAAGATAAAAAAATACTTTGGTGAATTAAAAAGTGCCCGAGGAGGGATGGGCTAGAGGGGGTGCTGGCAGCGGGCTCATCAAAGGGCGCTCTGGTCCTTGATAAATGCGGTCCTCTCGCCCCGGCCCTCATCCTCAGAGTCGGACGGGCACTCTTCCTGCCAGGCCTCGGGGGGCAGCCCCCTGTAGGAGATCAGGCCCCGGTCCATGGTGTAGACCTTCACCCCCCGGAAGCTGAAGCCCGAGCGCAGCTGCAGGACCAGGAAGATGGTGACAAATATCAGCACGATGAAGACGCAGCTGAGGACAGCTACCACCTCGGGCAGATGAGAGGGCAGGTCGGCTGCAGGCCTTGGCTCAGCCTCCACCTCCGGGCTTAACCCTGGGAGCTGCGGCGGCTGCTGCTCCGGTGGGGACTCTCGGCTGCTCTGGCTCTGCCGGGAGCATGTCTGCTCCACAGGGTCCAGGGAGGCATGGCTGGGGCAGCTGAGGCAGTCTGTGGGGGATGGGCCCTGGCACGTGGCACAGGAGGCGTGGCAGGGAGCACAGACACTGGCCCGGATAGTCTCGATGTCATTCTCGGTGCTGTAGTGGGTATCAAGGACTTGGGGTGTGAAGCCAGGGGGGCAGTGCTGAACACAGGTTTTCTGGTGCAAGGAGAAACCTTCTTCACACACTGCCAGCATGGGAGAGAAGAGAAAGTGTCAGCATGAGGGCCATGGTCACAGGGCCACCTCACAACCCACAGCTCAGATCTATGCCAGTCCCACAGACCTGCAGCCCCAGGCACCACCAGGAGTCCTGGGTTTCTTTCTTTCTGTCTCTGTGTGTGGTTCCGGGGTCTAAATGCAGGGGCTCTGCATTGAGCTACACCCCCAGCCCTTATTATTTTGAGACGGTCTTGCTACGTTGCCCAAGCTAGGCTCAAACTTGCAGTCCTCCTCCCTCAGTCCCACTCCACCATGCCTAATAAGTTCCAGGGTCCCTTGAGAGGCCTTCTCCTACAGCTGGGCTTTAAGACTCTTCCCCCATCCCGCCCCTACGCCCACATTCTCTACTACTGACCCACGCAGGCCTGGCTGGATGTGAGGGTTTTGCAGCCGCTGCTCTCAGGAGGTGTGGGAAGCCCCTCAGGGGTTGTGCCATATAGTATGAGAGTGAACTTGGTCAGTGTCCCTGTCCCAGATTGGAGGGAGAATCAGGAGTCAGGTGGTGGCAGCAACAACACAGCATCCCAGATCCCACCAACCCACCTCCACGCCTCACATCCTCCACCCCGGCATCCCTCGAACTCCCATACCGTAGTTGTTGGCCTCACTGGTGTTTTCAACTTCCAAGACCCACTCCCCAGACGGGTCCTCATCCCAAGAATGGGTTGTCATGAAAGCCCAGTCATTAAACCCATCTGCAGAGTAGTCGTGTGGCCTGGGGGAAGGGGTGCATACAGCCATCTGTGGCTTGAGGGACCCCCAGGCCAAGGAACCCCCAACCAACACACATGGGCCATGCACTCGTGCCCCCAAGTGGCAGCAACCCCGCTGGACCGGAAATGCCCAGTGGCCAGGCTGAGTCCTAGGGGCCGGGTGGCCTCCACCAGGGAACTCTATGGAGAGGTATAAAAGCACTTTGCGTGGGAACACATACTGCTGAACTCAAAATAGGGAGACGCCAGGGATTCCTGTGACATTATCTCACACTGTCCCTCTCCAAGGGCCACCAGTGTCCCACTGAGTAGCATGACAGGTGTCAGGGGAGTGTGGGCAATGAGAGGAATGGGGGCTGGTAGGGAGCAGGGGATCAGGGGAACCAAAAGGTGGGCAGGGGACAGGGCCAGCACCTGGCAGCCAGAAGGGTGGAGCGGGTGCCCATGGGGCTGACCAGGTGAATGGCCAGGTCGCCACGGCGGTTGTAGGACAGGGTGAGCCGTGCCTGAGCGTGCTCCAGCCGGGTGATGTGGGTGGGCTCACCCAGACAAGCCGTCACCATTTTGCGTACTTCCAGACGCTTGCCAATGTCCCTGTTCAGAGAGCACTGTGAAGCTGAGTCGCAGGGCACAGAGCGACCAGCACCCCAACCCCAGCAGGTCAAATCCTCACCTGGGCTCAGTGAGGATGTCAATAATGCACTTCCGCTGGGGAGCAACCGTGGTCCAGTTCTGGGCAAGGGCCACCATGGCACCTGCATCCAAGAGCCCGTAGCCGTAGGAGTGGCTTACTATGGAGGCAGGAACGGCAGGGTCACAGGGAGGAACACAACACTCCCGCTGACCAACCTGCACAAACACTCCAGGGCCCCTGCCTGCACACCTTTACGGCCTACGCCATTGGTGGCCCAGTCATTGGCATTGAGATGCGCCGGCTTTGAGGTCCGAACCACCAGGTGCTGCATATCCCGCCAGGTAAGGTTTCTACTGCAGGGGAGGAAAGACAGGTGGGGCTTCTCAGGCTTTCTGGAGAGAAGCTGAATCCCAAGGCTGCCCTGCAGGGAGCACGGTGGGGACAAGGCTGCCACTGCCCACTTACTTGGCCTCCAGCGTGAGAGCAATGATGCCGGCTGCCAAAGGGGCAGAGGCTGAGGTGCCTGTGTGAGACTCCGTGCACTTCTGCCTCAAGTCAGTGGTGACCTGCCAGGGGACAATGGCGTTGGAGCCTGTGATGAAGGGGTCACCTGCCTAGCCTCCCTCTGCCTAGCACCTGGGAACCCACAGGTGGGACAGTGACCCAGGGTCAAAGCCACCCTGAGCCCGGCAGCTGCTTCACTGATGTGCTGTGGACATATCACTGCATGGCCCCTTCCAGGCCTTAGTTCTTTGAGGAGCAAGAGGGTCCAGCTGGGGGGTGGACAGCACTGCATGCTTTTAGGGAGAATCTACACTCCTCAAGGGGTTTCACAGAGGGCTTTGTAGCCTCACAGCCTCAGAAGCCCCAGCTCTCATCCTGTGGAATATGGGCTGATCTGGCCACACAGGAGAGGAGGAAACAGATAGGGAGAAAAGAGGTTTCTGAGCACGGGGTGCATGCAGCCCCCTCCCCAGCCCGACACAACTCACGATCTGCTTCTCGTTCTGGCTGCCGCTGCTGTAGGTGGCAGCCAGTGTGGACGAGCAGGCCTCACTGTACCAGGGCACGTTGCCAAACTGCGTGGCGCTGCTGATGGACAGTGTGTAGATGCTGTTGGTGTAGCCATCACAGTTGCAGCTGTCATGTTCCCGGCCCCCATTCCCTGAGGCCCAGACAAAGATGGAGCCCAGTCCTCCACGTCCCTGTGGACAAAATGCACTGGGGTCACTCAGGATAGGGGCTGGGGAAGGTCCAGCAGGAAGATGGTGCTGGAGAGTCCAGGCTGACCTTGAACTTGTGGTGACCCTCCTACCTCAGCTTCCTGAGTGCTGGGGCTCAAATCCAGGGTGTCCTGCACATAAGGCATGCCCTCTACCTCTGAGTTATATCCCCAGCCCTCTGCCTTTGATGCTTTTCCTTCTTCATTTTTATTAGACAAGAAGTGCAGACAGGGTCTCTCCAGCTAGTTCAGGCTGGTTATACACTTTACTATGTAGCCCAGGCTGGGCAATAACTGAATCTTCCTGCCTCAGCTTCCTGAGCGCTGGGATTATAGGTACGTACCACTGTGCCAGGCTCCATAACGCTTAATAAACATACTTTGAGGTCCACTGTGGTGGTGCACACCCGTAATCCCAGTATTCTAGGAACCTGAGGCAGGAGAATCCCAAATTCCAGCCTATCTTTGTCAATTTAGTAGCAGTCTATTTCAAGTTTTTTTTAAAAAAGGGTTGGGTAAGAGCCTGGATAGCTCAGTCAGTAGAGCAACAGACTTTTAAAAAGGGTTGGGGATCCTGCTCAGTGTGGAGGCCTTGACTTCAATCTATACTACAAAATAAACATGTCTTATAAAAAGTTAAGAGGGAGATAGGGAGATAGCTCTGTGGAATAAGTGCTTGCCTGGCAAGCACAAGGTCCTGAGTTTAATTCCTGGTACCACATTAAAAAAAAAAAAAGTTAAGGTTAAACAGAAAAATAAAACAAAACAA
>NDGN011421459.1:0-11888 GCA_002564285.1 Tympanoctomys barrerae
CAAATGCAGTAAGGAGGCCCCAATGCTGAAGACAGTGGGAGGAGGATCACCTGGCTCATGTTGTCCTCCCCTGGCTGCTTCTGTCCTCCCTGGGGCTGGAGAGACACCCAGAGAGCTGTGAGCTGCCAGTCTCAGAAAGATGCTGCCCAAAGACACGGTGGGCCTCTAAAGAGGAAAGTGACCAGCATGTATTTCACTCCCATACCCCTCCTGGGAGCCCAGTGCTACATCTCTGAACTTGAGGCTCAGTAACCACCACGTCCCTGCGTCCTGCGCTCTGGCCCTGAGATTGTTTCTGGGCTCAGATGCAGCAGTGGGGCTTGGTCCCCAGCCTTGGTGGCTGCTGGTCTTTCCTGTCCCTCCTCCTTCTGGCAGACCACACACAATCTTTGAGGAAGCGTGTTGCTGTACACATATGGGCGGCTCCTGGAGCTTTGCTTGGTTTCAAGTTCCTACCTTTCGATTTTGCTGGGGTGACCAAAACACTACTAAGGTTTCTCCTGCTTGCACCCTGTCTCCATCTAGCCACCTGCCCCTGAGTATGCGATCACACTATTAGTATGAGGCTCTAGGAACAAGGACCTGATCCGGACACTGGGCCTGCTGTTTGGAAGCCTTTTGTGGCTTCTTGTTACTCACAGTGTACAGTCTGAGCTCTCAAGGCTGTGACCTACCTCTCTAGTTCTCTCTCCAGCCACCAGCTTGCTCAGCACCCACTGTACCTGCCATCTTCCACCACTTTTCCCGGCACCACAGAACTGCCCACCTTTTCTGTTCACCGTTCATGCTTTTCCATTTTCCCTTGTTCTTCCTTCTGCAGGTCTGCAGTGAGAATTGTATATAACAACACGGGTAAAGTGCCTGGTGGATGGGAAGCATCAGCAGGTTGTAGCTACTGTTGTGTCCCTAGCTCTGTGACAAGGATGCAGTATTAATGCTCCTTTGAGTTTTATTATAGTGCCATCTTCAATGCCAATAACTTTTAGAAGAGTGGCACTTTAAGAAGGAGAACTCACTCTAAATCAATCAGTAATTGAAAAGAAAAGGATAACTGTTCTACTCTTGCCTACGTATTAATGCTCACTGTCTGCATATTAGACCACTCCGTTAAGCACAGGCCTTTTACATAAAGCTCCAAAGCTGGGCAGATCCTGGCACAGGGAGAACTTATCCAACAAAGAGGGCAATGAATGCCAATGGCATCTGCTGGGCCACTGAGTGTTGCCTCCTGCATGGTCCCCTGAGGGGATATGAGAGAGGAATTTCAACTCAAGGAAGAATAAGGAGTTTGCCTTCTCAGGAGCAGTGTGGCATTCACCTGGAGGCAGGAAGTTAGAAGGGAAGAAAGAAAATTTCAGCAGGGAAGATGAAGAAACTGGTACCAATTTATCAGCATCTAAGTGGCAACAACTACAAACAAGGGCTTAGCCAAACTCTTCGGTATTCTGTTTATTCATTCCTTTCTGTCTTCATCTTTTCATTTATTCAAGTATTCACTGGACAACACTATGGTCCAAAAGGAGGATCACACAAACACGAGGTGCAGCCCTGCTTTTCCTGGCATTCATGGTTTGTTGGGGCCGTGAAGAGCATGGCTGTCTTTACTTCTTCCTACCAACCCCTCCCGCCATAGTTTTTCTAGCACGCATAGTGAAGTCATTGCTGTGAATGTCAGCCTGGCATTACTATACAAAAGAGATCAAGAGAAAGCTGGGTTCTGCCCACACTGAAACCAGCTTAAAACAGGGAGCACACAACTCAAAAAAAAAATTGAGGATTCCCATCTCTCTCCAAGTTGAGGTTAATTTCAGAGCACTCTTTTTCCTCACCTCAGAAGATTAAGTCGTTGCTTGAACAACAGCTTTGCCATAAGAGTGTCTCAGGGACTATTTTGAAAGACACTGAAAAAGTGAGGCAAGAGATAGGGGTCTTTTGCTTGGAGGAATACCTGTGGTACGGGAGTATCACACCCGAGTCAGCCCAGGCTGCTTGCTGGGTGCTGTAGACAGTCCCTCTTCTGTAGAAGCACCCATCTCATGATGCACTTCAGTGAAGTCTTTTGAGGGCAGCATTCACAAAAGCTTTGGCAAGTTGCCATAAGGAAGAACCATGGGCACTCTCTTTGCCATCATCATAGTGAAATTCTAGAATATACTCTGCTAGATGGGACGGGAGGTTGTGCTGCTCAGGGTTCACTGATTTGTCTATGTATTCACTTTATTTGTTCATCGTTCATTCATTCACTCAGTAATTGCCAGAGCAGAGTCCTAGCATCAGACATCGGAGTGTCGTGTCACACAAGATGCCATCTCCCCTGTCAGCAGAGTGGCAGTGGCAGCTGCAGACGACAAGGCTATGGTACATCGCAATGGTGTTGTGAGAGAAAACAGGTGAGGGAGCTGCAATGGGAGGGGCTGTTCGTGAGCTCAGGATTGTCTTCCTGTGAGTGGACCTGTGTGGGGGGAGGGCAAGGCAGTGGGAAGGCGGCACCAATGTCTCTCAGCGTTCAGGGGAATCATAGGGCTACCCGCTATGACTTTACCCCTCCCTTGGGCACCCACCACATACATGTCACCACTTTGACATGGCTCCTCTCTGACTTGTGGACTTGTGACAAGACACATGGCCCATCTCTTCATATCATAGACCTGGGACTCTTTAGAGGAACTAGAGTTCTGGTGCTGCCTTTGTCTCTTCCTTTTCTGTGCCTTTTCTGCAAGGTAGACATCTGAGAGCGGCCTCACAGAGTGACAGCAAGGCCTAGAGAGAACCTGGGCGTTTGCAGCCTAGATCCGCAGCAGTAGCGGTCTATAAACACCCCGCCCTTTCAGCTGCTCTGATTAGTACTGCTGACATTATTATCCTGAACAAAGATTAAGGTTTTGGGTTCATGTTTGACTGCAACTGTTTCTAGAAGGAGCCATGGTTGAGAGGAGGGCCTGCCTCTCAGTAAAAAGGCTTTCAATGTTCTCTATTAGGAATCACGAGCAATCTGACCTTGCAAAAAAACAAAACGGTCTGAATTCTTTACATCCTGGTTGGGTTCCTGAAGGCAGCTAAAGCCATATTAAAGACAAAGAGAAACATAGCAGGGAGATGTAGCAGCCTTAATTTCTGAGGTGAATGAGATGGATAGCCCCAGTGCCCAGCGGTAAACCTCTTAGTATTTATGAAACTGAAATTACACCATTCCAATAAAAGGCAAAGTTAAAGAAGGGCCGCTCTACATAATGGCTTCTTGTTAGGGTTCCTGATTCCCTGGGCTCTGCCTGTGTGCAAATCGCAGCCTCAGTGTTTCAGGGCCACCATCCGCTGGCAATAGACAGAAACTGTTTATTTAGCCAAATGAAAATTTACACTTAAATAAAAAATACTCGTGGTATTTGGGTTGGAGAAACAATTACCCAGCCCTGACACCGCAGCGGCAAATTGCATCCACAGTAAAAGCAAGTCGGGGGTGCTGACGACCCTGCTGCGGCCTGACATCAAAAGCAGCCAGCCTCCTTTCTTCATCCGAGGTTGTAATAATATTTCTCTTTGATCTAGGACACCAAGACACAGCGTGGGAGTGGGAGGGGAGGACAGAGGGGCCGCGGGTGTAACAACACACAGCCCACCGCGAGGGCGTGGAGGCAATGCCAAGGGGGACAGGAAAGCCAGTGAAAACAGGAAGTGGAAATGCGAAATCGGGAGAGCAGGGTCAGAGTGGACCAGTTTCCGGCAGCTGGCCCACCAGTTGAGTCTTTCTGGAGATAATACGTGTCTGTGTTGTGCTGACCGATGCGGAAGAAAAAGAGAGGAGAGGGCAGGGACAGGGACGGGTCCTGGGCACATTATTTGACTTTGTGTATCTCCCCTCCTCCAGGCCTATCAGTCACCTGTTCCCTCTTGTTGCCCAATAGTCTGCTACCCTGTAGGGTTAAAATTTAGTCTTTAAGATCTTGGCAGTCTTTCCCCATTTTCTTTTCTCCTGCCCTTAATCAAAACTGTATTTTCGGGTGGGCATCTGGTGCTACCATTAGCCCTTGGGCCTGGTACACAACACTGAGTCCACAGTCGGGCACCTTAGTCCTGCCACCCGCTAGGCATCCAATGGGATAGCTCAGCCAAGTGCAAAGCACCTGGCTGGACACACAGATGATCAGACCTGGACCAACCACAGCCAGCCAAGCAGAAAGACTGGCACGGAGGCAGTGTCTGTGGTGGAGGGACAGCTGGAGGCGGGCCTTCCTGGAGGAGGTGACCCTGAAGCAGTATTCTGCAGGTGAGGAGGACAGTTGAACAGTTCAGCTGCATGAACTGATTCCACATAACTCCCGTCTCTCAGCTCTCTTCTAAAGAGCTCTCGTGACAGCCACCACTGCCCTCAGCCCTTCCTGTCTGTAGAAGACGTCTCCAATGTGCTTCCTTAAAGATCTATAGATTCCCTCCTTCCCCACCCTCTAAAGGCAAGGTGGGGGAGGTGTCCCTTCTAATGTAGCAACTGTGTCTTATCAGGTTTAGTTATTTGCTTTTCTGAACAAGAGCTGAGCCTGTGCAACGTTTGACAAGCCCAGGTCCTTAGCAGTAGCACCCTCCGCTCCGCTCCTGCCTGAGCCACCACTCTGCTCAGCCCGGGTGCAGCCCCGCCCACCGCTCGGTGTAGCCCACCAGATGATCCTGGTTATGTTTGTTTCCATGTGTGCTCACTACCTTTTGTCCTCACCATCATGACCTTGTGAACCAGCAGTATCAACACTACATGATTAGGTAAGAAGCTGAAGCTCAGAAAGCTCAAGCCACATGCGCAGGGTCACAGGGATGGCCAGTGACAGATCTCAGGTCCATCCGCCAGGACATCACTCCTGAGTGGATCGTGGGACTCAGCTCCTCACACCTTACCACCAGCTAAAGCATGGCTATTTCCAAACACACACAACTGTACCTACTTTGCTGTGTCAAAACCCACACCTGTGTCATAGCAGGCATTGGCTCCACGATCTGCCTTTTGACCCAAGTTCAAACCAGTGTTTAGCTCCACTCATCCCTCATCCCGCGGCCCACAAGCAGCCAAGCCACCAGGCGCTGTGACCTCCTGATTTTCTTCGTTATCTGTTAGGACAGTACTTAAGCTTTAGTTGATTTATGGTCCCACATCGCAGATCTCCCGGGTTTGGGTAATTAAGAGATTGGCACTTTCAAGACAAGTTCTCTCCACCCCTAGAGGGGCAACTTGTTCTGTAATCCCCTCATTGATCCACGGTGGCCTGCAGTCACAACTAGAGCAGAAAAGTATGTTTCTCCCTACCTTTTGCTTTTCGAGAGTTAGAAAATCTCTTCCCTGAAGCACAGCTTCCCTTACCCTAGCAGAATTCCAGTTCCTTCCACTGGCCAGAATTGCACCACGTGGCTTTCTCAATTAAAATCAGACAGCCGGGAAGATGGCTCAGTGGAATAAGCGCTTCCCTGGCATGTGCAAGGGTCTGAGTTCAATCCCTGGTTCTGCCAAAATAAATAAATAGATTAATTAATTAATTAATTAAAATCAGACAAACAAGACTCCCTCTTTGCTCCAGGGAGGACCTTCTGCTTGCAAATATGGCTAAGGAGGAAGGGGCTCCTAAGTAAAATCAGGTCTCTGTCACTAAGAAAGGCAGTGTCTGCAGTCACTCCCTATCGATCCTTTCCTCTTCTACACCTGACATTCCTTAATTGCCACTGTTGCCAACAGGTTTCTAATTGGAATCTGCTCCCAGTTTGGTTTCTTCTAATCCAACAATTTTTTTTCAGCCACAGTGAAGTTTGCATGAGTCAAATACAAATCTCTATTGAAATATTTAACCAGGATATAGTCCAAGCACTTTGGGGTGACACAGCTTCAAAGGTCCTGAGCTTTATTTGCCCACTACTGTAGGGCTTCCCCTCATGGTGTGCCTGGCCACCCCATTCTGCACACAGAGCATTCATCACCTCTCAAGGCCCTGTCCAACAGTGTCTATGCACTCTAGGGGGCTTGGCTTGGACTTAAGAGAACTTGCCCCAAAGCCGAGTGCACCACCCAGAAAGCCTGGGTCCGATGATTTGAATACAATTTACATCCATGGTGCAAAAAGAAAATGAAAGATGAGTCAATCTAAGGGCACCCAACTGGGACATTTGAGAGGCTGCCTGAGACTAGACAGGGCACTGGATGGGGAGCCGGTGTTTTCTCCCAGCATGCAGAGGAGAAGCCAGATCAATGGCATGTCTTCTCCTGGCCCCTCTGCTCTTTGGTCTGCTGCTTGTTTTGGCTTACCCTGCTCTGTAATGCACAATCCTGAACCCCAGGCCAGATTGGCTCTGGCATCAGCTGGCTCTCAGCTCCTAGGGAAGCAGCGGAAGGACGCTGCGCTGGTTGGGAGAGTGCCATCGCGTCTTCTCCGCTCAGGCAGCACCACTAACCCTTAGGTCCCCGTGGCTGTATGGAGAGTGAGCTCCTCTGAGGCAGCATCCTTGCCCTGCACTTTAGCAGTGGGGCTCCAGGGATACCACACCCTTGCTTTTTCCATCTAGCCCAAGAATGGCAGTGGTTCCCTGCTGTTACTAATCTCTAGGTGCCTCCCAACCTGCTGATGGCTGTGCAGCTCTTCTGTCACTGCATAACCCATCCTCAGAATTAAATCTCCTCTGTTTTCATGATTGGACTCTGGCTGATACAGGCATAGAGCCAATTCTGCAAGATTTCTCAGTGAAATCCTCCTCACTCCTCTTTTGTTTTACTCTCAGGAAGCAGAACAGCAGGATGAGCACAAGCAAATAGTGTGTAGTTCAGAGAGCGGGATTTAATTCTAGCTCTACCATTTACTATGAGAAAGGCTTGGTCAAAATCGCCTGGCCTCTTCCAACCTTAACTTCTTCACCTGAGGTTAAAGTTAGCATCACTTCTGCAGCCTTTTCTAGGACTAGATGGACAATGTCCAGTCTGTGCCTGACACTAAGTGTTCAGGGCAAG
The DNA here is from genome assembly GCA_002564285.1 of Tympanoctomys barrerae. Taxonomy (NCBI): domain Eukaryota; kingdom Metazoa; phylum Chordata; class Mammalia; order Rodentia; family Octodontidae; genus Tympanoctomys; species Tympanoctomys barrerae. Next base: position 6,971 of record NDGN011421459.1, read on the forward strand.
ACCCCTTAGACACCCTGTAGCACACCATCTTTTCAGTGTATCAGGGAGCCATCTAAATGCTGGGACATCTGCTGCAGCAGTGTTTATCAAACTTCACATGAGAGAAAGAACCTCGCGATTGCATTAACCTGCAGATTCTGACTCAGCTGCTCTGGAATGGGAGCTGAGATTCCTGCATTTCTATTCCTGCTTTTAGCCTGTAGGGCCTACGTATTACACTTAGCAGAGTATGTTCCTGCCACAGGGTGAGCAAACTTTCTGTAAAGGGCATTAAGAAAACAGTTAGGCTTTGGTCATTTTATTTCTTATGTAGCTACTCAAATCTCTACCAAAATATTGGCTAGAAAAATGAGCACTGAGGATTGAGTTCCAGGGCTAGAATTTGCTTACCCCTGCACTACACAAGACGTCTCAGAACATGGCTGGTTTGGACTGGTGAGACAGCTCAGCAGTCTAAAGCGCTTGCTTAGGCAAGCTTAGGCAAACAAAGCACAGGCACCATGGTTTGATCCCTGGCACCACGTGCTGCGCCAGCCCCACCCCCAGGGTGGGCTGAGCAAGCCACAAAANNNNAAAAAAAAAAAAAAAAGAACATGGCGGGTTTCACTGACCATCTTACTCTCAGAGTCTGGCACAGAGCAAACAATAAAGGTTTAATGTACAAACGAACAAACTATTAGAGTAGACTCGGTCTCACTGTGGAATGGAAGCTCTTGAGCTATTGTGTTCACTGTGTTCCAATGACTGTACCAAGTGCTTGAGAGATCCTTTCTCTAATGAACAGAAGCACATTAAGAAGTAGCTGGCACTACTATCCTCATTTTTTGAATGAGACACACACAGGTTACTGGACCCCACCAGCCAAACAGGAGCCAGGGCTGAGGACAGAGTGTGTTTTGGAGTCTTTGCCTTCAGACAGCCAGAGCGTATCCCTCTTTCTGGGGCCTGTTCGTCTCCTGAGATTCAACTTCCTGGAGGACCCAGATCCAATCCATTCTTTTCCTTTCCTCTGCCACCCTCAGAACCCATAATAGTGTTAGACACATAGTAAGCACTTACTAAAGATCATCCAATTGATATTTGTAAATATCCCAGCCCAAGCGCACACTGCTATGAATCTGGGTCACAAGAAAATCACACTGAAGATCTCTGTGTCCTTGGCGTGCACAGAGAAGCCTGAAGCTACCAATTATCATATCTAAAAATGCCTAAGGAGGTATTAATAATTCAGCAGTTCCAGTTGAGAAAGGAACAAGTCTTAGTGGCGTATGAGTCTCCGTGTGTCCAGTACAGAGCTGGGCATTCAGTAGCTTTCCTTGTGTGCACAGAGTGAAAGGGGGAGGAGAAGTATGATGGCCAGAGACGCCAGTGGGCAACCGGGAGAGCTCCCCTGGGTCACCTGCGGGCTGGCTGCGGTGCTCACTGCCATAACCTGTACCGAGTCTCTCATCAGAAAATAAGGGCTTTGGACCAGGGCTCGCTCCTTCTGGCTTTAAAATGCTATGACTTTAATAAGCAACCTTATCATCACACTAATTTTACAGAACATTGCCCCTAAATAAATGACCCCATGTGGCTAGGATTCTAAGATAAATGTCACTTCTGTAGGTTTGAGGCCCCTGCTTCTGGCGCTGTTATTTCTCTTTCATGGTCTTCTTTTGGTCTGTCATCCCTACGAATTTCTAATTTGTTTCAAACCAAGAAAGCAGATAATTAGAATTATTGCAATTCTAAAGTAAGTATAAATGGATCATAAGTACTGGCCTCACACACTTTTTTAAGTAATGAGGCCTAGATTCAAAGTCGATGCTTGGTGACAGCTCTTTCAACTGCGGTGCGGGGGCCTCTGCTGTGTGTGCCTTTTTACATTTATGAATGTAGCTATTAGACACTGAATAAATACTCATTTAAGACTGGGATACTTCGTTAGGGTTCCTACCCAGTGAATGAGGAAATCCCACTTTGAGATCCCACGTGGGACACTTACACCAAAACCCACACCCAGAAGCCAGGTCTCCTGAGGGTCTGTGTGGTGTGCTTGCAGCATCTGAGACCTCCAAATGTCCCCCGTTACCACTGTCTCAAAGGCCAGTGGCCAGGTGTCTCTGCCACTCTCTCTTCCAGGCTGACTTTTCCAGATGTGGAGGGTCCTGTATACACATGGAGGGCACCGCAGCTGTACTCACACAGGCTGACTGCGCCCTTCTCTCAGTATCCAGAGATCCTACCCCAGACTGTTGGGCCAGTTGCTTCCTGCTGAGGCCCCTTCTGAGCATGAAATGCTCAGGGGCATGCTCCCTGGTGTCCCAAGCATTGGAGCTTCCTTGTCGTGTGAGTCCGCCTCCATCATAAGGCTCCACCTCAGAGCCCACACTGAAGTACATCTCCCCTCAGCTCTGTCCATGTGTTCACTCCTGACCTTGACCTTTGTTAAAGAACAACTGAGAGCTGGAATGTAGCCCAGTGGCAGAGTGCTTCCCTGTCACACATGAGCTCCTGGGCTCAGTTCACCAGCAAAGGATCAACTGAGCACTCAGGGACAGGTGCAAATATTTATGTACTGTCACAAGTGCTTGGAATTCATGAACATGTTCAATACTCACCATAAACCTATGAAGTGGGTACTGTTTTCACTTCTGTTCTACAAATACAGAAACTGATGTGCAGAAGTCAAGCAGCAGGCTCCAGGAACACAGCCAGCAGATGGCTGGACGGAACTGACTCCCGTCAGTCTCGCTCAACTGTGATCAGCTAAGAACAACCCCAGTGCTCCCAGAGCCCCCAACAGTGGGAAGGACAGCAGGTAACCATTGTTGTAAGTGAATGATGTAAGCACAGTTCTAACAATGGGAAGACAGGGAAGTTCCAGCAGTCTTGAAAACGTGTGTAAAGGATCTGATCCTCATAGAGGTGGAAAAGGCGATGAGGGAGCCTTTTTCTGGGACACAGGTTGTCAGTGAGCTCCAGAGGGTAGAGAGGATGGATAGAGACCTCCAGGTGCCAAGGGGCCTGCAGTACAAAAGTCTCAAGGAACAGCACAGAACCAGGGTGAGGCGGTGTGGGGGAGGGGTGGTAATGCTAGAGGAGGTAAGAGGAGGGGCCCAGGTCTAGGCTTCTCTGCTCCAGCCCAACAGTTGTGACAGAGAGGGGATGGGCTGCTCCTTTTGCCTCCATTTCTTGGACTGTGGAAGAGTGAAAGACAGAGAAATGGCACAAAGGCCCATATGTGGTCTTCTGTGTCCCTGACACGAGACCCTCCCAGCAGGGCTCTCTCCTTGCCACTTTCTCTGAGGATTCCAAGAGGCATTTCCAGAACAGAGTCATGCCAAGCACTTTATCTATTTAGGGAAGAAAATGGAACATTTATTGAACATTTGCTCTGTCTCACTCAATGTAATTTAATCAATTCCTCACAACAAAATGTTTGAGGTTTTTATTCCATTCTACAATTATAGAAATGAAAGGAGGGATGAGGAGAAGAAGACAGAGGGACAGAGGAAGAAGAGAGAAAGAGAAAGAGAGAGAGACAGAGACAGAGACAGAGAGACAGAGACAGACAGAGAGACAGAGAGAGACAGACAGACAAACAGAGACAGACAGAGAGACAGAGACAGACAGACAGGCTCACCAGGGCCAGCGATGGCAGGGAAAGAACTGGCCTTCAGCGCAGGCCCTCATTACTCACGGAGGAGCTCCTGCCCTTATACCATGCTGCCTTCCACAAAGCAGACAAAGCAATAAGCAGAGGATGCCCCCAACTGCAAGAAAACAAGGGCTAAGAGCACACATACAGCACGCCCTATGCTCACAGAGGGCGCCTCTGCTCACTGAAGCACTAGAGTGCAGCTGTTTCCCCTGCACCTCCTCCCACTCAGGCAGCAGCTCTCAGTGGGGAAAAGAGAGCAAATCTGACCAGGAAAGAGGAGGAGAGCTTCTCAGAGGCTTGCTTACAAGGTGGAGTATAGGGACAGTGCAGGGCTAGGAATTCCGAGCACACTATCGCCCTAGCTTTGAAGGAGCAGGAGAAGCAGTGGAGATGGGACTGTGGAGAGGGTTACCTGATAGCAGTGTGACAGTGGCTTTCCATAATACCACAGGGTAGCAGAGAGGGGAACCAGTCTCCAACTCCTGCTGCTCCACATGCCAACATCCTGCTGGTTCTGACTGGGCAAAGTCAACCAGAAGTCAGCAGGTGTCTGGGATGAGCTGTTTCTCCAAGCTCTTATATTGATTCCCAACATTCAGTAGCTCTAAGTGCATCTATATGTGACAGCAGGTTCTATAAAGAGATGAGTGAGTCAGAAGGAGGTCCTGAGGATGAGTCCTGATCAGGCTGCTGTTCAGACGCATGTCCAAGGAAGACTTGGTAAAGACTCAGGGAAAGGGCACTCCCTAGAGCCAAACCAGGAGTGGCTACAGACACCTGGATCTCAGACCAGCTGCCACAGAAACAGTGATAAGACAAGTGACAGCAGCATTCCCCAGGTTGTCAGTTCGTGATGGCTGCTAGCAGTCTAACACGGAAAGACGCTGGACGTGAGTGTCCTGGCAGCTCCTGGGACATGGAGGAGGGGGAGAAGGATGGAGAGAGCTGCAGAGGACTGAGAGGCATTGATCCCGAGTCCAGCTTAGCTCCTACATGAGCCCCTAACAAACGGGTACTTCAAGATGCCCTGAACCAACACCAATCAGGCTGGAAAGGCTGCAGCTGGGCCACACTTGCCTGAGGTCACACTTTTTCACACAGCACCTTTACCTGTCCTGTGTCCAGGCCACTCCCATGGGAGGCTCCACCCAGTCTCTACCTGCAGTGGGTCCTCACACAACTCTTCCCTCTCTGGGTGTCCGGAGCCTGCACAACTTACTGAACAGCATGGCTGGGTGGTCAGGAGCATCTTTAACAACAGGAGAGAGCACT
>NDGN011421466.1:0-12840 GCA_002564285.1 Tympanoctomys barrerae
CTCAGATCCTTGCGTTTGCCAGTCAAACGCTTATTCTACTGAGCCATTTCCCCAGCCCCTACATTTCTGATAGACAGAAAGAGAGCCTTCCCAGGATCTGTTTCGATGCCTCTTCATCTGCTTGTGTGCAGGCCTTCCTCTCTTTTGCTTCTACTCTCTCTGTCATGCTCATCTTGGACATTCCCAGTGGTTTCTCCTTGAAAGGGATCTTTCCCATTTAATTTCAGGACTTCATGGGGTGCGTTTCCTAGATCTTCCAGAACTAACTGGCCAAGCTGGATTTCCCCCATTTTCAGTTTCAGTTTCTGTTCTCAAGCTAATTGTCACAATTTTCTGGTGGTTTTTTTTTTTTTTTTTTTTTTTTTTTNTTTTCCTTTTTGTAGTAGTAGGGATCGAACTTGGAACCTTCCTTGCATTTGCGAGGCAGGCATTTAGGCTCCTGAGCTCTATTCCAGGCACTGTATTTTTCAAAGAAAGTTTTTTTTTTTTTTAAGATTTTGGGATCTTCCATTCTGAGTACTGTCACATTCTCTGTCTCCTCTCCCCTCCTTACTTCCTTCCCACATGCCAGTGTTAGCTGTCAGGGAGTTGCTCCTACTGGTTCAGGTGTTAGGTTTTGTGAGATGTTTTGTTACCTTTGTTATAGATATGGTCATGGACTTTCACTTTATTATTCTATTTGTGCTATTCATTTCTCTAATGAATGGAATATGTTTTAACATTTTTCCCTGCATCTGTTGAGATTATTGTGTGACTTTTTATCTGTTATTGTGATGCAGTGATGAATTATATTATTTAGGTTTTTAAAAATAACACTTATACTTTAGGTAAATTCAACAGGGTTCTGATACTCAGGATTCTGGATATGTTGGTAGTTCATTTTTCAGTATTGTATTGCTTATAGAATACTTTTTTTGAAAATGTTAAACACAAATATTCTTAGTCTCTCTGTTGGTAACATTTTTCTAGGAATATGTCTTATCATATAGTTAATTGTCTTTGTATTTGTGTCTTTTTTCTTCTTTACTAGCATTGTTAAAAATTGTATTTTCTAAGTAATTTTTCCTTTTCTTTTTCTTTCTAAGACAAGGTCTCACTCTGTAGTTCAGGTTGACCTTGAATTCACTTTGCAGCCTAGGCTGGTAGACTGCTGGCCTCAAACTTTTGGCACTCCACCTGCCTTAGCCTCTTGAGGCACATGCCACTATGTCCAGTTTCCTTTTAGTATACATTTTCTTAATCTTTTCTGTTGTGTTTACCTCTACCCATTTTATTAATGTTTTTAACTATTATTTTCTACATTTGTTTTCTTTGTGTTTATTTTGTTTTTCATTTCCTAACATAGTAACTTATTTACTTAGCTCGTTTATTTTTATTAAGTGATTATCCTGAAATTCTCATGAGTACATTTAATTAAAAATAAAATATTTTCTGTATAAAACAATGTCATGGTTCAAAAATTATATAAGGTAAGTAAATTCATATATGTACAACTGAAAAGAAGAAAAAGGATAGTATCACAAATGGTCGATATTTAGTGAGGCTTCAGTAAACATTAGCTTTTACTGTGGTTAATGTTAGCTATTACTGAAAAACATTTCTCTTTTAGATATCACAGAATCGTGTACAGTTAGTAATGGTTTTGAGTAGCTAAATAGAATCCTTGTGGCTTTGAAAGTAGCATTACTTCAGAGTCCTTAGAGAGCATTTGATCTAGGGAATGATTCAGATTGTGTTTTGAAAGACAAGCCAATCCCATTTTCGGTTACAATTTGCTTATTCAAAACATTAGTGAGTTATAATTTGTAACTTCTTAAAAATTGGTTATTTTTTTCATGTTTTTAAAGGTCAGATACTTCATACTGATGTGGTTTACTTGCACTGTGGGCAAGGCTTCCGAGAGGCAGAGAAAATAAAGAAGCTTTTGCTGAATTTCAAGTACGTGAATTAAGTAATCGTTGAGTATTTCGGTGGCTGCACTGTCAGAAAGCACTCTGAGGACCCAAGGTTGGAGGGGGCCTGCGGGAGACCCTCCCTGAGAGAGGAAGAGCTGTGTGAAGCCCTGCTGGAGCCGAGTGCCGACTCCGCACGGCCACGGAGGAGCCAGGCTCCCTTCCTCCTCTGCTCCCTCCCAGAGGGCGGGCAGTGGGCAAGCGTGAGAGCCTGGTTCTTCTGGTTGGCTGACCGTGACTTTCCTCCTCCTTTGTTTTCTCCTTCCCTTCCTTCTCTGAGGGTTGGATGAGTTAATAGTTAGAAGCTTCAAAGATTGCCAAGACAACTTACCATGCGAGTCAGGATAGTGTCCTTGTTATGGCTCAGAAAGCTCCAATGTCCTTTCTTTTTTTATTTTAGCCGTTTTTAATTAAAGTTGTGTGTAAGAGGCCTTCATCCCTGCATCTTCCCAACTATGTCTTCCTTGTGTTTGCCCTTTTCCTCTTCTTCTGAGATTTGAGTTTCTGCTGTAGGATCATTTATGGTTTTTTTTTCTAGTGTTAGCGTGGTGATAACCATCTTGCTGGGGTGAGTACTCATGCAGACCGTTGTGCCATTTGCCTTTCCCCACTGTATCTGTTCAGTGTAGATTATGTATTTTTTTCTTTTTCCATTTGTGTATTTGGTACAGATTGGACTCTTAATGATCCTCTTGTTTTCAACCTCCCCAGCGCTGGGATTATAGGCCTGCACCACCATGCCCTGACTTGGTCGCTAGCTCAGCGCACCCCGGTGTGTGGTTGGCACGGCGTGTGGTACTGGGGATCAAACCCTGGTCCCTGGTCCCTGGTCCCTACACTTGCCAAAGCAGGCGCCTTCCTCAGCTGAGTAGTCTCACTGGCCCTTAGATCACGTATTTCTCCTTCCTATAAACCTGGACTCCTTTGCCAACTGGCTGACCTTTATGGTGCCCTCGCACAACCCAACCCTCATCATGCTCTTGGAGGGGCATAGGTGGAACCTTGTATTTGTGTCTCAGCTATTTGGAAAGTGAGGACAACAGAATCTGTGAATGTGGCCAGGTGCATTGAGGTGCCCTCTACTGTGTTTTTTTTTTTGGCTCAAAGTCACAAATTGAACTTCATTTTAGCTGCCACAGCTCCAGTGATGGCCATGAAGGGGTCCGGTGTTTACTTTTTTATGGTGGCTGTAGTTTTGGTTCCTGTGGATGGTAGCAAAGCGGACTAGCTATTCTTGAAATTCTATGCCAGTGTACTGCTTCTCTACTGTTCTCCATTCTGAACGCAAGGCATTGTCTTGTTTTTTTCCTGAAGTCTGTCAACCTTGTGATATAATGGAGAGGTTGCTTGGATGCGTGAGGGAATAAAAGCATTGTATAAAAGTATTTGTGCATTCTGTACATTTTCTGTGATTGATTTCAGAACATACCTTGAACTCATCTAGTTTCTCATTCTATTTCTCCCTTGAAGCTGCAGCACGGTGGTGATTGGAAATGGAACTGCCTGCCGGGAAACTGAAGCTTACTTTGCTGACCTGATAATGAAAAATTACTTTGCACCACTGGATGTTGTTTACTGGTAAGGATGTTAGGGATATTTGTTTTCTTGGAGAGGCCCAGCTTCTGAAGTACCTTTGGTGTTGAATTCTCCTTTTCTTTTTAGTGTATATGTCTTGTTTTCTCCCCAGCATACTTCTTGCTGATGGAAAGAGCTGTGCAGGATGATTTAAATTGTTTTGTGGAGAGATTTAGGACAGGAATGATTAGAGCAGAACCATGTCCTGAAAACTCTCCCAGAGAGCCTGTTGGGCCTCATTCATTCTTGTGGGATCTTCCAGGCTGTGCATATTCTGGGTGAGGGCTCTTGTTAAGTATTGATTGATAAGTAGTTTGATGTACCAGGCTAGCAGGTATGGTTAGGCTGGATAACTTGGCCTACTTCTCCAGGAGATTTCAAGTCTGTGCATTGTTGCCCTTCAGAACTGAGAGCCGAAGTGTATCTTATAAATTAAAAGAGTATTTCTGATGTCCCATTCTCCTTTGTCTCCTTGTTACAAATTTTCATTTTCATTTCATTTTTATCTGTAGGTATACAGATACCTCCTGGATAGCTGTGGATTAGCCTGACCGGTTTCTCCAGTCTGCTCCTCTATCTATAGAAGTTCTTCTTTCATTTTCCATTGTTTCCTTAGTTTCTTTTTGGACCTCAAAAGTCCATTGTGCCCCTTCCATACTGTATTAGGATAGTGTTAAAAGGTTTTCTTCAAAAGGGTAGATGTAGTGGATGGTGATTTTTGGGAAAGAACTCGTGAGCCATTTCCCTCTGCATGGTGACAAGCAGGGGAATGAGATCAGCAAAACAGTGAAATTTAGCTGCGGCTACTAGGATTCCTTGGCAGGCAGAAGAGAGGGGCAGCTATTTAGTATTTTATGTGCTAAGACTGTAAGCAGAGTAAGTTAGGAAAATCTTGGGTGACCTCAGAGGGTAAGAGAAGTTCATACAAACAGGTGCCAGGGGAATGCGTTTCCTCCTGTGCTCTGTCCCCTCTCTGTTTTCTAGCTGGGTTGGGGAACACTGTGGGTTGTCCCTGTTCTGGGAACTGCAACCCTGCATTCACTCCTTTTTATATTTATTATTTATTGGATACAGGGTTTCACTACGCAGCTCAGACTCATAGTGATCCTCCTATCTCAGCCTCCCCAGCACTGGGATTGCAGGCGTTTGTCACCACACCCGGACTCAGGGCTAGGCCAGCACAGCATGCTGTACCACGGATCAAACCTGGGTCCTTGTGCTTGCCAGGTCGGTGCTTAGACTGCTGAGCTATCTCCCAACCCACGTCCAGTCCTTTTGGGAATGCTGTACAGACCCTTGATGGAACTTATTATTTATTTTGGCAATATCTCTGCTCACTCCCCCCCCTTTTTTTTTTTTTAAGAAAAACTTTACTAGTTTACATTAATTGATATAACTGTCTTCTGTACATTTGTAGTGATTGTAAATACAAATTTCAAATACAATTGTTTAGTGGAAATGTGTCAGATTTCATCCAAATTTGATGGAGAATGTCCCTTTATTGAACTTTAGATTGTGTACAAGAACATTTGAACCACAGAGTCAGACAAACCTGTATTTATCTTTTGTTTTCATCGTTTTCTAGTTACCCATTTGGAAGGGTTTCTTAAGTTTCTCTTGTCTTCACTTTTCACCTCATTTTTAAATGAAGAGAAGAATACCTACATTGTAGGAGTTTTAGGAGTATTAAAAGTACAATAACATATACTAAGGCAAAACATCAAAGCTTTAATAATAAAATCACAGCTTTAAGAAATAATACAGTATTTGTTAAAATGTATTTATATGCTTATATCATTACAAATATAATTTACATATATTTGAAATTATTGTGAAATGAGTTGAGGACAGTGTCATCTTGGGCAAACTGATAGTTATATATGTGTATACATTTGTAGCAAATGATTTTCCCAGTTCGTCTTCTGGCTTTAAGTATGGCCAAGACTATAAATAAATCCACAGGACAACAGAGAAAATTATGTAACTACAAAATTGGCAGAACACTGCTTTTCTAAATATACTATATAAAAAACTCTTAGAAGTCAGTAATAAAAAGAACAGTAAACCAACACAAAGAATACAAATTATAAAAGATTAAAATAGCTTTTCAATACTGTATATGAGATTTTTATCATATGAACAGATTTTTATCATTCACAATAAAAATTACAAATCAAAACTTTACAAAGATACCACATTGTACTATGAGACTGGCAGAAATACAGTTTAGTAACTTGTGTCAGTGTTGGCAGAGGTACTTGAGTGTATTATCATGGAAGTGCAACAGATTGCTGCTTCTCTAGAGCATAATTTGATAAACGAGTAAAATCGCCTCCTCTCAGGCCTTTGCCCTCTGGGAGCCGTCACGTTGCTGCATACACAGCATGGCTGTGGGCAGGAGCATTCGTTGTCCACAACTGCATCAGCATGTGAGCTGCAGAAGCGAGCACCGTTCACAACTGTTCAGGCAGTACCAATTTCCAATTCACTAAGTTTTAAAAATGAAGATAAAATTTATCTCTCATCAGCCTTTTCATACCATCTCCATGGATTGAACGTTTCTTGATTTTTTCATCTTATGTCTCTCCGGCCTGCTTCATGGTTAATTTTTTCAGTTCTTTTCTCCAGTTCACTAGCTTTTCCTTTGGCAGTCAAACCCAGACACTAAATTTTTAATTTTGGTTGTAATATCTCTGTCTTTTAGAAATTCTATTTGTTAGTTTTTCGGCTTTATTAAGAGATAATTGATGTGAGAAATTGCGCGTGTATTCTACAATTTTGAGTTTTGACACGTGTACTCCCATGCAACTATCACTATAATCAAGATAGTGACATATCTATTAGCCAGATTTCTTTGAGTTCCTTTAATCTTCCTTTCTCTCTCTAGCTCCATCTTCCTCCAGAACCTCTGCTTTGATTTCTGTAGTTATAAAAAGTTATAGTTTGTCTTTTGTACACTTAGATATGGAATTGTACATGTATTTTACTGGCTTCTTTCACTTGGCATAATTATTTTTAGATTGATCTGTCTAGCAGCATATACATGATTTTTTTTGTGGAACTGGGAATTGAACTCAGACCCTTGCGCTTGCCAGGGAAGCGCGTATTCTATTGAGCCATCTCTCTGGCCCCTGATTTGTTCTTTTTTTAAAATTACAAGTATTGTATTATATAACTGTGTCATAATTAGTGTACTTATTCTGCTATTGTTGGACATTAGGGTTGTTGCTAGTTTTTGGGTCTTAAAATAAAGGAGCATAAGCATTTTGGGACATTTTTGTAACCTTAAGCTTTTAGTTCTGTTTGGTAAATACTGTTATGTGGTAGGTGTCCGATTAACTAAAGAAACTGCTAAAATGTTTTTAAAGTAGTTATACGTTTTCACTGGCAGTTCTTTCTCCATATCCTAATGGAATTATAAAATTATGCTCTTTTAATTTTAGCTATACTAATAGATGTGTAATGTTCCGTCACTGTGGTTGTAATTTGCATTTTCTTAGTGATTAATGGTATGGAGCATCTTCACTGGTTTACTTGCTTTCTTGTGTCTTCTTTGCTGAAGTAACTGCTTAAATCTTCCTATTTAAAAAAATAGATTATTTTTCTTCCTATTATTAAATAAGAGAATTTTTTATTTGTCTGGAATAGAAGGCCTTTTCCAAGTATATGTGTGTAAAACATACACTAGTTTGTGGCTTGTTATTCTGTTTGTTAGTTTGCTTTTTGAGACAGGGTCTTACTAAGTAGTTGAGGCAGTCCTTGAACTCACTATGTGACCTCAAAGTCAAGGTCATCCTCCTGCCTCAGTGTCTTAAGTGCTGGGATTACACTGCATGGTGCATGTGTTGCACCTTGCCTGGTCTTTTCATTGTTTTTAAAACAGGATCTTTTGAAGAGTAAAATATTTTAATTTTAATGAAGTCTTTTTTATCCAATTTTGTATACATTTTTGGTTTTTGCTTTTTGTTTGAGAGATGTCTAGCAAAATCAAGGTCACTAATTTTGTTCTAGAAATTTTATACTTTTAGCTTTCATTTAAATCTAGGACTTTTAGTGAATTAACATCTATCCATTAATTTATTTCAGGCATTTTTCTCATTTCATGTCTTGAATGACAAGTCACAAGCCGGTGTATATTTTACACACATATCCCTGGAGAAGGCTTCTATTCAGAACAAACAAAAAATACTCTTATTTAATAACAGGAAGAAAAATAATCTTTTTTTTTTTTTAATGTGAAGATTTAAAAAGTTACTTCAGCTAAGAAGACACAAGACAGCAAGTAAACCAGTGAAGATGCTCCCTACCATTATTCACTAAGAAAATGCTGGGTGTGTTTTATAACCTATGTGACAGTTCTATCCAAAGTCTTTGCAAGTCTGCTTTTGCTGTCGGTTGTAACTGCAGGTTCAGCTTTGTTTCCCTCTCTGTTCATTTTGTATTATGAACTCTTGATTTTCGTGGTATTTTTTTTCCCTTTGGGAATTCCCTGAGGCCTGAGTTGATTGTAAATTGCTTCAAAGTGGATTTGCATTGGGTTCTGACAGGCTCTTGCAGATACTGTGCAACCAATGTGGAATCACTTAAATTGCATTCGTGGCTTGAGCTTTTTTTCTGACCACCCAGGTAGTGCAAACTTGGACTGCAAATAGAGAGATGGCTTATGGCTCCTTGTGATTCCTCCCATCAGCCCGGGGTAGGCCTCAGGTAGTTCATAGCCGCTGTGATTGGCTGGGATTAGGATGCAGTGAGTTTATTTCTGTTTTATCCTTACACCAAGGGCCGAACCCTTTGCACTCCCAGCTTTACCTGTGTGAGGGTAGGTGGAGGAATCTTTTGCTTACACCTATCTTAGGTGGACCCTGTTTTTTTTCTTCTATTCCTCTTATTCTGTGAAAGCTCTGTGGGACCGTGAAACTGGAAAATAAATGTTTTTCTGTTCGGAAGTCGCTCTTGGCTAAAAGTCAGCTTCATAAATCAAGCTTCCCGTTTATATTGAATTACTTTTACCTTTAGTATTTCTTGCTTGCCAACTCATAGATGCATTTAAGAAGATGTGTCATAGTTAGGACTTTTAGTTGTTTTCAGTAGTAGATTAATCTAAGTAAGTAATTTGTCATATTACTAGGACACAGAGGTCAGTACTTGGTTTTCTATTTTAAATTTGCTTTACATTGTAAATTTTGTTTTAAGTTACCCAAACCAGATTAAGATCATAAGAGAAAATGACTTTCATCCTTTGGCAGTTTAATGTTCTCTTTTTAAAGTATGTGTCAGAGATTTTGAAAAATCCAAGAAAATACAAAGAGGAAATATAAAATTATAAAATAATTTATAATCTCGGTATTCAAATATAGTGTTCACATTTTATTGTTTTTCTTATTATCTTACTTGTGTATCTATTCACTCAGCAAGTAGTTTTCACATGTAAATAACTGTTAAATTGAATGAGATAGGCTTAATAAGAGGTAGAAAGGAACTTTTTTTGTACTACCCCAATTCCTTAATTCTGTTTGAACTCAGATTCATTCATTCCTGGCTGAGAAATGGACGGATCTCATAGCTGTTTTAGTCCTTTCAGTATTAGAACAGTGTCATTTCAGCAGCGGAGCTGTTTCTCCGGCTCAGTCATCAGAGTGCGCAGCGTGGTGTGGGTGCCTTGGACTCTGAGGCCTGTTGCGGTCTGGAGAGTCTGCTTCCCTGTTGGCTGTACAGGTGACAGGGATAGCTTCCTCCTCGTTGTGGTGTATATTCAGGAGTCGGGCTTTGAAAGGCTGCTGGAGCAGTGCCAGAGCCAGAGGACCTTTCCTGGCTCCTCGCCCCCTCTCTGCTCTTCTAGCTTAGGCTTCCTGGCTGCCATGAGTTGAGCAGTTTTCCCTGCTAGGCCTTCATACTGTGCCGTTTCTGCTTCTGGGCCAGCCAGCCAAGGTGTTGAAACCTTTGAAATGGTGAGCCAAAATAAACCTCTCCTCTTTTAAGTGGCAGATGTCAGGTATGTAGTCCCAGCAGTGGAAGGGTGACTAATAAATTCTCTTTTCCTCTCAGTAGGTTTTTTTTTATCCCTCCAAATTTAGGCCCCCAAGTTGAGAAGCAGAGGAAAGACAAGCATAGTCTTAGGAAGTAGGAATAGTTCCAGTGTGGAGATAGGGCCTTCTGGGTGGCCATAGTTCTTCTTTCATGAGATAGGAATTTTTCTATTGATAAATCTATATCCAGAGAATTAAGAGCAAGAAAGGGGAGAAGAGGGAAAGGAATGGAAGGGGAGGGGAGAGGAGATAGAGATAGACAGAAAAAGATAGACAGTAGAAGAAAAAGAGAGAGAGGGAAAAAAGAGAAAGGGAGTGAAATGAAAGAGGGCCCCGACATTCTTACCTCTTGGTGATGGGAATGTTGTTTGATATATGAGATCCATGTTAGGAAAGCCACCCAGACTAGCTCAGTGTAGTAGCATTTGCCTATAATCCCAGGTTCTGAGAAGCTGAAGCAGGATGATCACCACTAGTTGAATTCCAGCCTGGGGTAGTGAGTTCACAGTGAGCCTGGACTGTGTCAAGAAATCTTGTCTTTACCCTGCCCCCAAACAAACAAGTAAACAAAAAGACAAGAAAGGAAGAAAGCTACCCAGGCTAGAGTGAAGTGAGATGAACTTGTGTTCTCATCCATACCATCCAGATTCATCTCACTGTACTGTGTGGTATGATCCGTTTAGAGCCATGTTTTTCATACTGCATGTTGCAACCCATTGGTGAAAGGTAAAATTATTAGTGGACGCAAATCAGCAATTTAGAAAAAATGTTAAAGCCAGGTATGGTGGCATACACCTGAAATCGAGCACTCTGGAGTGTGGCGACAAGAAAATTGTAAGTGCAGGCCTACCTTGGGCAATTAAATACTTTAGAAAGCCCTTCTCTCAATACAAGAAATAAAAAGGGCTGGGAACGTAGCTCAATGTGAAGGCCCTAAATTCTCAGTACAATCAAGGAAACCCACTCCAATCCAACCCAACCTGGAAACAAATAAGTAATCAAAACAAATAAGTAATCAAATTAAATATGAAAGCATAGCATAGTAGACTAAGTGTTACTGTGAATATTTACATTGGTTGCATTTGTGTGTGTACCAGGTTACTCTGTATTTGTTTGATGATACTGAGAAAAATCTGAGCATGCTGTATGAAATCCAGTAACCTTTGATACTTTAGTCTTGCAGAGATTGGCCTGCAAGACTGTGCAACAAGAAAGTAGGAAGCTCTTAGGAAGATTCTTCAGACAAAATTGCAAAATATCCTCTTAACAAAGGTAATAGAGTGACAGCTCACAGGGTACATGGAGGTATCTAATCAGGATGAGTGTGCTCTACCAGTAAAATGTAAACCATGGGCCTTCATAGGTTCTTTGGAAAAAAGTTGAAAGTAATAGATATTTTTTTGTTAAGATCTTCATGTCAGAGAAAACTATCTGAACACTGGTTATTAACACTTGTCAAGGTTATATTGCAACTTTTGAATGTTAAAACAATTGCAGTAGAAAAACAAAAATGTTTAGGAAGTTGGTTTGTAGAACAAGTTTTATACTTATTAAAGTATATTTAAAGGCTGTTTAAACCTATTAAGAATGCTTTTATTTATGTTTTTAGAAAATTGTGCATTTTCTTTGCCAAACCAGGTTTGCAACAGCTTTTATGTGTATGCATTTTTCTTAATTTTTTATGTCTCTTAGTGTCTCATCTGTGATTAGCTCTTACATACTTAGGCATATTGTATAATATGCAAATATTCCATTGCGTTCTGAGGGGAGCACATTGACCTCAAAAAGTGGCCATCAGGAAAAGCTGGGAGCTAAAGTAAGCCAGGTTGTGTGTGCTGACGGCAGACGGCCAGCCACCTGTGGATTTTTACAGGGATGTGTAGAAAATTGAACAATGTGTAAGTAACTGAGGGTATGTGCAAGAGGGGATTCAGTACTAAAAGCAATAGTGGGAGATGAAAGGTCAGATTCATCTGTTACCTTCTTCCCTCAAAGTGTGAAACATAAAAAGCTTTTAATGATCATCTGAAGGAAAAGAAAGTTAGAAAGGGGATCTAAGTTGTGTGTAGGTAGTGCTAGCGGATTGTCATAACCTAATCAGTGCAGAAGAGAAAGGGCTGTTACTCGCTTCCTTCTGTTGTGAGGGTGAATGATTTTAGAGAGCTTGGCCCAGGAGCACATTCTTTTAATCCCAGCACTCAGGTGGCCAGGGTAAGAGAACTGTAGATTCAGAGCCAATGTGGGCAACTTAAAACTTATCTTTAAAAAAAAAAAAAAAAAAAAAAAATTTAGGGCTGCAATGATGGAGTAAGTAACAATAAAACTGGAATGTGATTAAAATGCTATCAGAGTGTCCCCTTTCTTATTTTTATCTTCTGGCCAGATGAAACATTTTCTAAAGTTCTGGATGAATTTATGAATAAAATTTTGATACTACTCTTGGCAATTTTTGATAAATTGTGAAAGCCTGGAGATAAACAGGTTTTTTGATGTTCCAAAGGTAAAATAGATTATGCACCTGAGTATTGAGTGTAATTTTGATCGGGCAAGATTATTATGAGAGAATGATTTATGAGCACGTAAGAAAAAACAATAGAACTATGGAAGACAAGGGACGCATGCTCTTAGGAATAAAACATTTTCATTTTCTGTTAGGAAAACTAGACGGGTAGATACATCTGGATCTCGGCAGTTTTTGATAGTGTTTTGACACTCTTAAGGATAAACTAGAGACTTGGTCATGAGGCTCCAGAAGGGTGCTGATTAGCTAATAGATTGATGGGTGGGGTGACGGCCCGGTACCCCTAAGCCCTAGACGTGGGGTCATATTTCAGTCAATCCTTTAGTGTTGATTTGGAGGACTAGCTTTTAGATTTTTAGACTTTGAAATTTATTAGAATAAGCAACTGAAAAGTTTTTGAAAGGCTTTTAATTTTTGGATTAAAGTCTTATGATGTGAACTATACTTTGGATAAATGAGTCTTGTGATGCTAGTTTGGTGGGGTGATTTTTTAGATTGCTTTTTTGTTTACTCTGATCACAAATCATTCCTATCAGAGTAACTTGAAGGAGATATTTCCTGCCCTGAATTGCCTGCATTGTTTTGTTTTGCTTTGAAGAAATTTACTTTCTAACTTATCAATAAGCATCTGGTATACAATTTAAAATATATCTAGCTGGGCTGGGTAGATAGCTTGGTGGCTTAAGCATCTGCCTGGCAATCACAAGGTCCTGAGTTTGATCCCTGGTGTACACACACACACACACACACACACACACACACACAC
>NDGN011421472.1:0-10219 GCA_002564285.1 Tympanoctomys barrerae
TGACCTTATTAGACCCAAAAGCTACAACTCTTGTTGCATAGGTTTTGCTTTATCTTGGTCTTAGCCATCCAGCAGAAAAGTATAAAAACGAAGTATAAGAAGTTAAGCAATGCTGTTAATGTTGAGCTGCAGGGGAATCAGGTCAATAATTTCTGACATTGCCAGTGAAGCAGAAGACCCAATACTATTATGGACTACTGGGTTCAATCTCTGGGAACTTTTTTTTTTAAACTAATACTCTTTGTTTACTTCTTTTAAAGGTTTTCATGATCTCTGATTTGTAAAAGGTGTTGAGCAGTGAAATTCTGAAACTGAAAAGTTACCTGCAATCGTTATTGTTGGTGTTTAAAAATCATTAAAATAATTAATTTTATTTTTAATAACATCACAAAGCATGTTACTATAGTTCTTCAATGATAAAATGACAGATCTAAACTGGAGCATCCAAAATTGCAATCATAATTTTCCTGAACTGACAATATTTGCTAAACAGACTCTTGGAAGACAAGAGAGTTATACACATGGGAAATAAAGAGGAGATTATAATTTAAGTGTGGTACAGCTTCAAAAGTGAGTTCAAAAGTGAAAAATTAAAAATGAAACAGTTGCTTGCTTCTTTCTTTCCTTCCTTCCTTCCTTTCCTCCTTTCATACTTTCATGCCAGGGAACGAACTCAGGATGTTGTGCTTGCCACAAAAGCACTTACTCCACTGAGCTATCTTCCCGGTCCCTATTTTTTCCTTTTTTATTGCTATTTAATGTGGAAAAGTTTGACTACACAGAAG
The DNA here is from genome assembly GCA_002564285.1 of Tympanoctomys barrerae. NCBI lineage: Eukaryota > Metazoa > Chordata > Mammalia > Rodentia > Octodontidae > Tympanoctomys > Tympanoctomys barrerae. The sequence continues at coordinate 786 of NDGN011421472.1, forward strand.
CAGCTTAAACTCTGCTCATGTAAAAACAGGAATAGCTAAGTGCTTCTCACTATTGGTACACAGCAAGATCCTCACTTCCAAAGGTATTGTAAGTTCTTTGGGATTTCAGGTTTGTATGTTTGTTTTTATAGCTAATTTTAGAAGGGTAAGAATATCAAATGAATTAAGGAGACTCCCAAATCCACAGAGTCATTACAATACTATGATGGAAGTCTTTCCAATAAAATGCAGGAACAGTAAATTCCTCTAGGATTTAGAATGCTACATGTGTGTGTTTATGTAACAAATAACACAACTGCTCTCTTAGAGGAGTGTCACAAAGGCAATAACTAGGTCAAAACAATAAAGGTTACACACCACACAAAGGATGATACCTGAGCTTTTATGCCTCAGCTCCATGTTTTATTTAAGAACTTGCAATTTTTTCCAAATATAGAACTGATTGAAGGAAAACAAAAGTACTTTCAAAAATATGTCTCAGGTTACTGCAAACCATAATGAAACACAAATATCACTGATGTTGAAACCTGAACACTTAAAAAACAAAAAACAACTAAACACTTATCAAGGACAGAATGAAACAGAAACAGTAGAAAAAATAATCCAAATTGCTACAATTTTAAATCCCCTGCCAAGGTCATATGGTAGCAATTTTGGAAAACACATTTCTCCTGGAAAGCTTAACTATATAAGCTTTTCTGTATCCTTAGTATTTGAAATAAACTTAACAGTAAAAAGGCAGTAAGGGTTTTTGGAGGTCAGCTTACGAGAAGGAGCACCTGAGCACAGTACATTTTTATCAGAGAAGCCTAAGGTGATAAAGTAACTTCCCAGTTATATGCCCCTGCTACACAAACACGTTGAACTTAACTTGTTTTGGGGGCTGCCACAGACATTCCATTTACTACTCAAAGAACAGTGATCTCCATGGACAGCTGGGCAGCAGTCCACCTTAGCACACAGGGAGCAAGGAGCAAAAGAAAGTAGGTGAGAGCACAGAACTGGCAGATTTAGAAATAATAAGACCAGATGTGTCCTACGGCAATATTCACAGAATGCAAAGCCTGGGGATTTCGGACACTGCTGCTGGAAATCCCACCTTCTTCTGCTCACATTGATGTGTAATGTGTTTGCAGAAAGGACTTGTGATTCAAGAACTTTCACCTAAATTAAATAAAACCTAAATAACTGGGGATTTGGCTATATGGGGAAAAACTGCATCAGGAAGAAAGTGGGGTTTTGTTTAATATGTTTATCAATAATTTAGCTGTGGGTGCAAGAACTGGTTATAGGTGAGAGGAAGGTTTCCCTGCTAAGTGGGTTAATGCATGATAACATGGTTCTAGCTGGAGGTAGCTCCCCTGTGAAACCAGAGTGATGAAGTTTCCTGAGACAAGTTTTAATTCACTAACTGGCCATTACTGACAGACTACTAGGCTTGTCTTAGGTTGTTTTTGCTTTGAAGACAACAGTTGATAGCAAGAAAAGCTTAGCTGACTAGAGGAAGAAACTTCATTTTCCCCCCTTAATGAAGAAAACTGTTCACAATGTCCTGAGAGAGAAGAATAATGGTGAAATAAATTATAAAGTCACTTATGTATGAAACCATACATTATTAAAGTTATTTTAAATGGATCCTTAATTTAAATAAAGGTGATCATTTCAGGAAACCAAGCACCGTAGGAATGAGCACAGAATGTTATTGTGACCCAAGATATAAAAGGTAGATGCTTTGCCAGCAGCAAGCAGTGTATCAAACTACCCTTGACTTTTATTAAAATTCATGTATGTCTCTAATGCTGGACAGATCTCAGCTTCAATTATTTAAGCCTCACATTTCTTTTAGCTAAATCCAGGAGAAAGAAGCATATTGGGAAAAATTCACTTCTAATATTTACACTTAGCCCAATATTTTAAAGCAGTCAGCAAAAGCAGCTGCTTGTGCTCAGTTCAGTGTAAATGAAGATGACCACCTTTGGTAAAACGTGAGCAATGAGCAATTGGCACAGCTTAGAGTTTGTGTTGCTAAAATATCAATTTTAGTATGTATAGAAAACTCACCTTTTACTCTATCAATATTAATACAAGAGACCTTAACATATGCATCTAGGAAAAACAGGTTTTCTTTATATACCCAGTATTCCTTGTCAAAACTTCCACTGTTGTTCAACTTAGATAAACAGGCACACTTTTTTGGGAGCTCTAATGGTCCTAAAGTATTCCTTTATTATTTTTTAAATCTTTTATTTATTTGTTTAGTACAGAGTTTCATTTTGCAGCTTGGACTCCCTAGCGCTGGGATTACAGGTGTGCGCCACCATGCCCAGTTTTGGTAGTTGGCTCAGCACCAGGGCCGGCACAGCATGTGGCACAGGTATGGAACCCGGGTCCTTGCCGTTGCCAGGTAGGCACTTAGACCACTGGGCTATCTATCTATCTCCCTAAAGTCTTCCTTTAATGTAGAACCTATTTTAACTTAACACATTTTTTATTTCATTGACACGTGCAGGCTAATTCTCATTCTGACGTGCGAGTCTCTGCAGGACTGCGAAGCCTCCTCTGCAGTCCCTGTGCTGTCAGTCCTGCTGGCAGGAAGGAAGTCTTGCCTTGTGCATGAGCCCAGGCAGTTTTAAAGATCTGCAAACAAGTGCTCACAAAAAATGCTGAATTTTCAAGTAACACAAAATTCCCATTCTACTCATATAAAGATAATCATAAAATTTTCTTCCTCCTAATGAAGTAGGCAAACAGTAGCTGGGCATGGTGGCATAGATCTGTAATCTTAGCACGTGGGGGCTACATCAGTAAGATTACAAATTCCAGCCCAGCCTATGCAACTTAGCAAGCCTCTGTCTCAAAAAAGTAAATAAAATAATAAAATAAAATGGCGGGAGATATAGCTCAGTGGAAAGGTCTTGATTCAACTCACAGTACCTCATCAAAAAAGAAAAAGGCAAACAGGGATGGCAAGCATATATGCTTCCATATTTTATATTCTATATTCAGTGTAAGAGAAATACACCTGTCTCACATATGCTGCCCTAAAATAATGAAACACTACACCCAATCACTTTCACAGGGTTACCCAACTTAAGAAAGATATCCTGGTTTATACTTATAGAAGTCACACTCAAAAAAGGCTTATGAGGACAAGTTTTGCACAAGCCTCTCAGTTTTTAATGACCGTAGAAACTCTTGGGGCTCATCATATTGAATGAAACAAAAAAGGAGGCAAGCAGCGTTGGTTTTTAATTACTTCTACTTCTGAATCAACAATCTTAATATAAAAGTTCTTAAAACATTTGGAAATAAACTAAAATTCAACCTTTTGGACTTGTCCAGCCACTGTTTCTGTCAATAGTGCTACAGTGGTGCATCAGTTCACGAACTTTATTCTTTCAATAATTCTGGTCACAAATGAAATTCGTTAAGAAGTGAATCAAATTTCCCCATAAGGTCAACATTGATCCTGCCCACTGAATTTGATTCAAGTTCTCTTCCAAATCACTTTGCAACTAGAATTGTGGAAAGAAATAAGTTTGTGAACCGTGGCACCACTGTACTTCTGGCATTATGATAGCTTACTGTGTGTACACAGGCTAGAGCCAATGAAAAGTTGTCCTTCACAAAATTCTGAAAATCCCCATAGTTTATTTTGAATTTGCCACCTCCTTCTCAGTCTACAGTCATCACCCTGTGTACATTTGTGCTGAAGCAGAGGTCCTGGTACTCCTAGGACATTGTCCCCCAACCCTGAAAGGCTAGAGAGATAGATTAAATAGGTTGTAATAATAATCTTAGTTGAAGCATAGATCTGATATGATTTCTAATAATTTTTATTAAGGCACTATAAATATGAATATCAGTTTGGATAACTACATTTACCAAACCAATTTCTTTGTCACCATGTACTATACATATTCTTTGGGCTGTTTGCAAACTGCCTTATTTTTCTCACCTATGGGTATCAGGGAGCACAGGCAGAGATGAGACTATGAGGATAAACACACTTAGGGATGTGGCTGTGAGTTGTAAATGGAAGATGAGCTAGACAGTCAAGCTGCCTCTGGCCGCAGAAGGAAAGAATCTTGAAAAGACTCCTTAGATAATAGGAAAGATTCCATTATTCAGGAATGTGGATAGTAACAACTCACAGGTAGAATACTCAAGCATGTGGCCATCAGGGAATATGGTTTAGTGAGCAATGAGATTCTTTCCAATATACTTTGTGTGTAATTTTATTCAACCAGCTGAGGATGATGTAATAGATACACAAGCTGCACAAGGAATGATAAATGGAATGTAAAGTTTACAAAAAATATTTCTTTCTGTTTTTATTATGCAAGTTTTGGTCATTCAGACTGGAAACATAACTATCCTTTTTATTTTATCCATTTTACTTTTCAAGATATGTGTTGATATCCTGTGGCATGAAGCCTAATGGACTACACATTGGGTCCTTCTGGAAAACTTTGTATGAATGTATATAAAATACTCCAAACAAGTACTGTTAGATAACTCTTCATGTACTTATTATAATAAGACTATTAGCCAATTTAAGATATTTTCTAGGAAATGTAATGAGGGGGATCGGTGAGATGGCTAAGTAGAATAAGTGCTTCCCTGGCAAGTGGAAGGGCCTGAGTTTAATTCCTGGTTCCACAAAAAAAAAAAAAAAAAAAAGAAAAAAGAAAAAAAAAGAAAAAAAAAAACAAAGAAAGAAAGAAAAAAAGAAATGTAATGAGCTGAAAAGAGGGAGAGACAGACTCAAGTTCAAACCCCAGCTCTGCAGCTTTCTTGCTTTGTAATCTTTCTTTAGATAGGAAGTGAGTGCAGTTTGGCCTATCTCTTCTTGCATTACTGTGAGGATTACACAAGAAATTTTACATGTCCAACAACACTTGGAAAGAATACAGAGGATTCACAAGGCTGATTGTAAGTCAAAACTGGAAAACAGAAAAAAATGTAGAAGGAATAATTGTTTCCTATACAAATTAAACAACAAGCAGTATACAAAACCCACACTTTTAACTGACACTACACAGTTTAACATGATCCCAAACACTGGAATGATAAAGCTTAACTAATATTGATGATGATGCTAAAAGGAAGGAAAATAAATTAAGCAATTCTTATCTGTAATAGAGGTCTGGCTAGATTTTCTAGACCCCATTTTGCTTGCTTGTGGTAGTTCCACACTGAGGTTTAAAGAGGTTCACAGTCTTTTCTCTGCAATCAGCCACAGTTCACTTCCACTCTCTACTTCTGGCCTTCTGCATTCCCACCCTCCTTCAGTAGCTGATTTGAGAATATGAAATTCCCAGAGCAATTCTATCCTTTAATATCTCCACCCCATCAATTGGTTCCATGAGGACAATTTTACCTGATTCTCATATTAAATGTAAGCACTCACCAGGCAATCATGTTTTCAAACGTGGAGTCCCACATGCAACCTGCGATTATTTGCTTGGTCAGCACAAATTATATTTCAGAAACCTTCATGAATCCTGATGCTTCTGCAAACCCATCCAAAGCTTAGCCAGCTCTTTCAGTGATACATAAAAGTATCTCTGCCACACAGATGCCCAAGTCTCATTTATGGAGCAATTACAAAACTTGAGCAGCAGCAGTGTTTTACATTCGTTCAGTTTTGTATTTTTAGCCCAGGCTTTTTCCTTTCATGGATTATGGTAAATACAACATTTGCTTCCAGAATGTGGGACTTGCTGGGATCATAAAAGAAAGTGCATAACGAGCAGATTACCTTTGGCTACTGTATTATAGGGAGGCAGCCGGTTACACTAAGTGGCTGGATTTAGTCATATTCAAATTCTATTAAACTGCCTTTCCCACAACACAGAAAGAAACAAGAGTCCTAGTGCTTAGTGTATTTTCAATTCTTTACCTTTCAATCAGGACTTCACTGGGGTGCTTTTTAAAAAGTAAATGAAGAAATACAGTCTTATGTTTCCTCAGAGTTTCTTTCCTTCATTTAATACTCTATAATCTGCTTTCTCTATAACAAAACAACACAGATGTATGGGAGAGCAAAGTTAAATAAGCACTACAATTGTACTGGAAACTACATACTGTCCATTATACAGAAGTAAATATTTTACATGTAGCGCACTGTTCTGCCCAAGTAGATGACATTCTCATGTCTTTATGTCTCGTGACTAAATCTATTAATACATCAAACTACAACTTGTATATTTTTCCTATTTGCCCAATTAAGTAAATCATTATGAGTATGAGGGACAATTTTTTTCTCTTATAAGCCTGCAGCTTTTACGACCTTGCCATAAATTAGCCAGATACCGAGCTGTAAATGTACAGCTGCAAATGTCTTTCAGAGGCAATTACTGTGAAACTTTGTTCCACCATTATGAAATGTGGCATTTTCACTAGATAATGTCCATATTAAACATATCAACCACAGGCCCAGAGAGTGAACCTGAAAATGAAAAGAAAATGTAACATTCAGCAAAGCTTTAACCGTAGTAGTGCCCTAAGTAGCTTTCTCAAGTCTAGAGTGATGGCACTGATATACGGCAATGCTCTGAATATATTACATTATTTAAAGAACTCTCTCCAGCAAGTCTGTGTATTTTATTTAAAAGTGGCCTCCCCCACTTTTTTGAGAAAAAGGTAGAGACATTTACCACTCTGAATTTTTTTTTAAATCAGGTATAGCTTTTGAAGAAATATGTGCTTTAATAAAAGATGACAGTAAATGCAAAGGTATGTCTAGAGACTTCCTGATGTAAATGCTCAGTAGAGTACTGAAAAGGTCAATGCAAAGCCTAGACTAGGACCTCTGATAGAGAAATCTGTAATGGAAAAAAAAGTATAAAACATTGTGGGAAACTGTATGGGGGTGTGAAGTGATTGATGCGAAGTATTTAAGAGATTAGAAAACAAAAGAAAACAGTAACACCATATAAGAAAACTAATTCTAAATGTTGATGGCAGTAAGGGTCAGGAATGGCCAAGAACTATTTGACCTGAGGAGTGAGAAAAACAGACTAAAATGTAACTTGACATGAAAGGAAGAGTAAGTACTGAAAATTTGTGTTGCAAAAGTAGAGTCCCTAGGACCTGCAAAGAAGAAAATTAGTTTTCTACAAGTCTAGCATTTCAAAGGTTTGGAGATTTTCAACATATAGAATCACAGTGATTCAAGAGCTGCATACTATCTTATTGATCTAAATAAAAGATAATGAGAAGGTACATAAACAAGATAGGAATTGTAAGATTAGGGAACACAACTTTACCACCTCTCAGTGCTGAAGGGATGTGGCATGAAAGCATGTCCACTGGAGACACAGAAAGGACAAGAGGAAGAAACGAAGAACAAGGAAGAAGGGCATGCTGGCACATGCCTGTACGTCAGTACTTGGGACACTTCAGCAGGGGATATCATATTCAAACCCAGCTAGGGCAAGATAGAAGACCTTGTCTTAAAAGGGACGTAACATAGTGTGAAGACCTTAGTTTCAACTGCCATGACTACAAACAAAACAAAACAAAAACAAAAAGCAAGGAAAGTGCATGGCAAGGAGGACACACCTCGGCTCTATTACATAGCATGGGCCTCCTGACCTTACACCTTATCTGCCCAATCATTCTCCATATTTTTTGGTTTTTTTCTCCCTAATTATATATTTCTCAGTTCCTTTGTTCACCCCTCTCTTTAGGCCAACCTATACACTTTTAATCTTGTCTGTAAAGTTCCTCATCATTGGATCTCACTGATAATTCCAATTATTTCTTTTTTCCTTCTCAAGAATCCCAGTGCAGAAAGTCTTACACCTTGTTCTCTACCTCTGTGATTTCTTCATTTGCTTCTGCATCCTAGAATTAACTTCCTATTTCATCAAGAAGCAAATTTTCAGTATCTAGAGAGGGATTGATTCTTCTCCAAATTTACCATGTAGTTTTTGGCCTTAGGAACCATTTGATAAGTAATCATTTCATACAACCTCATATAGTGTTATATCACATAATTGCCTAATTATGGTTATAACATAACAAGAACAGTATACAATGTAGTTACAAAACCTCATGCCTCAATGTGCAAAGGACTTGTTTGGAATTATATCTCTATTGCTACAAAGGATCAAAAAATTTTCATGTGAAAATACTTTGGAAGCTATTAAAAACCATATACACATTATGATTTTATCTTTCTTATCAAATAGACTCTAAAGGTCTTGTGGGCAGGAGCTAGCTCTAACAGTTCTTCTAGTTTTCAGATTTATATACCGAGGAACTTCACACTGAAGAGAAACTAAATAAATAGGCGATGATTAATTATTCTATACTTCAAAGTTAATGGCAAAGGGCCTGAGCAACCACTGCCTATGCTTTTGTATTCTTACCCACTCCAGGTTGTCTAGTCTAGACTACACTCATTTATTTGCGGCGTGGCTGCTAGAGGAATCTTTCAAGAATGCAAATCTGCCTCTCCTACTTAAGCTCCTTAAAAATCTTTGAAAGCTCCTTTAGATAATCTTTAAATTCTTCAGAATAATCAAAACATTTTAGGACTGGTTGGTGGCTTATTCTATAGCCTCATTTTACTATATTACTCCCCTCAAAGTCTCTGCTGTAGATATACTATTTAACCTACTAGTTCTAGAATGTGCCAAACTCATCCTTCCACTGTGTTCAAGTATGGGATTCTATCTATTTGGCTAAAACACTTGAGAAAGTCTTCTACTTTACCCATCCCATAACAATGTTAGCTGGCATGAATTAGGAAGTACCCCATGGCTTTACACATATGTCTTAACAAAGATTTACTGCCAATATCATTATGTGCTCTGGTTTTCATCCGTAGAGCTTGCCTAGTGTCTGGTATATGGTGAGTGATCAGAAACTTGTAGGGAATGAACATACATAGATTCATTATTTTCTAGTAATTTTAGCTTCATTTTTATGCAAATAAAGTATAGTATTATTTTAGAAAACAAATTTAATGAGCATATGATTTATTTACCTTAAGTTTCAAAGAGCTAAATTTATAGGTTATAAAACAAGGGGAACTCAGTACTTTGTTTGTTCTTGGAATATACCAAAACAAAATTATTTTAAGCTTAAAAATACACGCTTGTTGTGGTGGCCCTGCTCCCCAGGGCACTAAGACAGCATTGAGACTGGGCGTAGTGGTGCATGCCTGTAATCCCAGTGCCTGGGAGGCTGAAAAACAGGACAATCACTGCAAGTCCAATTTGTGTAGTTAGACCCTGTAAACCATGTACCAAATACATTAAAAACAAAACAAAATGAAACACAAAACATGCTCACAGAATGCAATGAGTCTTAAAAAAAAAAAAAGAAAGGAAAAAAAGAAAGAAAGAAAGAAAAAAGGGGCCAGGGAGATGGCTCAATGGAATAAGCGTTTCCCTGGCAAGCGCAAGGGCCTGAGTTCA
>NDGN011421477.1:0-13436 GCA_002564285.1 Tympanoctomys barrerae
CTCAGGCCCTTGCACTTGCCAGGGAAGCACTTATTCCACTGAGCCATCTCCCTGGCCCTGTTTGTTTTTTCTTTAAACCAGTCTTACACATTTATATCTGGTAATATGAACAACTAATTTGAAGATAACATTATGCAATACAGCAAGCATTGTTGAATTCCTATTACTTTGTTTAGTGAAATTTTGTATCGATTCTACTTTTTTTCTATCACCATTACAAAATGGTGATAGATTTTTCTTTAATAAAATAAAATAAAATGATTTCCTTTAGCTTGTCCTGCCTCCTGGGAACCAGAGACACCTCTGGCTTTGGTCTCTGCTTATTCTCAAGACCTGGCTGGGTTGTGACTGTCCACACTAAATTGCTTAAGGATCTGACATAGGACCAAAGTGATCCAGGAACCAGTAAGAGACAAGAATTCAGAGAAGGGGACCCTGCGGGTGTGCACACGGGGATAGCTAAGAGGAGGCTATCGGAAACACTTGCCAAGACTGAGAATTGAGATGTGGCATCAGCTGAAGCAGAGACTTGAGTCTGCAGGAGACATCAGGCTCAAGAAGCTGTGGGAAGACGCTAAGCAACGACTGGCTGATGACGCTGGAGCCAGAGTGGAGTAGAGAAAAATACAGACGTGAAATTCAGCACCAAGTGTTTCAAAGCACAGCCCAAGCAAACAGCACGCCAGGGTGGTATTTGAAACAGCCAGGTTTGTAACATTTTTGGAGCCGTGGAGCTGGAGGATGAAGCCTTCTTTCTGCTATTATAGTAACTGCAGAGCCAGGCATCATAGCACTCAGGAATACTGTAAGGGGGGATTACACAGATCACACACAGCTTGAGGAAAACAACACCCATAGTGGCCCATAAGCAAGGAGGACAACCCTGGAGGGTTCACGGTGGATGTGCAGTGTGTTCAGCTAATGCAGCGTTCCTTCTCTGTGGCTGAGCCTCAGACCTATCGCCAAGCTCACGAAGCTATTGGTGGGCCCTTAAAAAAGCACAGCTCTCTTCACTCACCGGGGACTCTCAGTTCCACCCCTCACCCAAGAAGAATTCAATCTCACTGAAGAATTTTATTGAAGGAAAGGAACCACCTTAACTGACGCACGTTGGTTGGAATGGACGAGCCGTTATGCGAAGGCAGGCAAGCTTTAATAAGACAAAAGAAGGCTTGCCTGTCATGTCACCTGGAACTACACACAGAGGTGTCTTTGTGCACTTCCTTCAGTAAGAGATTTAATAATGATCAAGAAAGAATTCAGAGAAGGGGCAGCTGCCTATTGTCGACAAGTCCAGACCCAGGTACGGGGCAGCCTGAGACTGCAGACTGCTAGAGTATGCTGACTAAGTATTGCAAAGGGCAGTGTCACTCACTTCGACCTCAGGTGCGCAAGAGCCCTTATAGAATTACCGGAAAAGTAAAACAGAAACTGAACAATTGAAACAGTGCAGTCACCAGCGCCTTCACAGCATGAACTGTACTGCCACAGGACATCCAAGGCTGAATGTCTATAGGGCGGCGAGCAGCAAGTTCAAACACTGGTGTTGCCGATGCCCATGCCGATGGCCCCTAGAGCCGTGAGCCTACAGTCCTACAGCCTTCCTTGTCTTGAGTGCCTGTCTGCTAGGAATGTACAATGCCACTGCAGAGGCAGCACAACCCACAGGAAGGGTGAGAGGTAACTCGGATGGCTGTGCTCTGCAGGGACTTACAAGGCATCATGCTTTTGTGCCTCTCTACTCAGCTCTGCTAAATATTTCAAACAAGTGTTCAATGCCCTCCTCCTGAATTCTAGGCAGTCAGAGAGCACATGGTGAAGGTGTCCAACCTGCATCAGCAGCAGGGGCACTGGCCTCTCCAGGGGAAACTTTGGAAGCCAACCTGGAAGAGACTCAAATTCTTGTCCTGACCACTCTGTGTTAAGTCTGGAAAGGGTAGAGGAGATGTGAAAAACGATGGGAGAAAGCAAGCCCCACAGACCCTGCACTGCAAATGGGCAGGAGTAGATTCCCACGGAGGGGGAGTCCACTGGAGGACTCTGCTCCTTTGATAATGGGGAGGGGTCCCAACTTGCCTGGGGGCAGGCACAGTGCAACTGGCTTCTCTCTTCTTCCTTTCTAAACCTCTTTCTTCCAACCCAAACTATTCTTTCAACTCCGTGGCTTGCTTTATAATGCCATCTTCTTCTGTCTCTCTATCATCCTGTTCATTTCTTGGCTCCACTAATGGCAGCGGGTGGCAGGGGGCCCAGTTGCATTCATGTTTGAAATATCTATCAGAGTTCAACACAGAGAACTGCAGTTTGGGGAATTAGGATGTCTTGTAAGTATCTCAAGTGTCGTAGCTTCCTATGAAGCTTCTCATGTATATAGTGCAACCTTTCCTAGTCCATTAAAAACTCCTAGAAGACAGACACTCAATACTATTTTGATAGCAATGATCATTAATCTTGATTCTGGTACCAACTGATTGTGTGTCTTTGGGCAAGTTACCTGACCTCTCTGGATCCATTTCCTCATATGTAATAGGACTTTGAAAACAGGCACACTGCTGCAGAGAGCCCTAGGCTCCCCTGGCTGGCTCTGGGAGCAGGCGCAGATGGGGGAAGGCTGAGTATGGAGCTCTGATGGTCAGCCACTCTTGAACCAGGGCAGTGCCAAGTTCATCCCCTGGGCTGAGTATGCTTATGGGTCCTGATCAAGTTAGAGTTTAGGGAGCCAATATGAAGGGATGTGGACAGAGGATACACATCGCAAAAGAAGTGGCACCCTCTCCCTGAGCACTATGGAAGACTTTTGTTAACTTCCTATTCTGGGTTCAGCACAAGATCACTGCTTTTGTGGTTCTTTCTTAAGACTTGGAATACACTTCCAAAGTGCTGGCTGATTTCCAAAGTCCTCCAAAGCTCCATAGCAAGTGAGGATGCCGTCCCTTGGCTGGTATGTAGGTCTGGCTATGAAGCACAGCTGGATTCCAGGACCCAGAATGGATCCAGAAAGGAGCTCTTCTTCATTCCCCATAAATATTAGTAACTATTATAATAAAAACATCCATTGTTGGTGAGATTATTAATACTTGTGCTTTGGAAGGAACACAAACTCCTCATGAGCAGAAGTCATGCCAGGGTAGATTTCTTAGGACAAGGACAGTTACGGAGGGAATCCAATGTTGATTTGCGCGTCCCCGTTTCTGCAGCCTGAGTCACGAGCAGGAGAGCTGTAAGAGGCTTACCCTCCTATGGGGGACACTGCCTGGCTCAGATCTGCTGTGTAACAGACCACAGCCACGAGAATTCCTACCCTGGAAGCCTGTGAGTACCTCCTGAAACTTACTTAAGTGTATTTATCAAAGGTGCTAAGACTTCTACAGCAAACACAATTGATGAGATGCTCAGTTATACAACTGCATCTTAGTACAAAGTACCAAGACAATGAACACAATAATAACACTTCACACAGCACCTTGCATTCCAGATTGTTTCATAACTTAAGCATCATTCAACCTGACCTCAAAAGACCATCTTCTGTCTATTCTCTGGCCAAGAAGCTATAACCTCTCTGCTCCTCACTCCCCAGTTCTCTCGCATCCGTTCTGCGTGTCACAAACACCTCCTGAGAGTCTGCTTTGCCCCAGTCACCTTCCTACACTGGCTTTTCAGGCACTGACAGACCTGCAGAGTCTTTAAAGCTAGGATAGAAGGGTACACGTTCCTCCCTCTATTGGACAGAAGAGATGGTGTGTTCAAGGCCCACACTTAGCCCAAGGGAGGGGCACTTGATAGTGGGTCTGGGGTTTCTTCCACTACAGGGCAGCCACCTCTCTTCATGGATAGATGAACCCCTGTCTGTGGGTTATGGTGCACAGAAGCAGCCATGGGACAGAAAAAGGACCACCCCAAGATGTGGTGGGCAGTGTGGGCAGCAGGAATCCCATACTAAAATCTTTACCCCTTTTCTATCTCCCCTAGGGCCTGATAGTAAGCCAAAAAGAAGAAGAAGCTATTGTCTCCTCCACAAAGCAAGGGGTAGGCAAATGTGGAACATGTGTGCAACATGATGTCTTGTGACCTTAAAAAAGGACTGAAATGCTCATGTGTAGCACACTATAGAGGAACCACGTTAAAGGGAAGCCAGTCACAAATACGCTTCCACTTGCATGAAACACCCAGGCTTGACAAACATACAAGCAGAGGGTAGACTGGGGCAGCCAGCACCAGGGGCTGGGAAGAGGGAAGAATGGGGAGCTCCTGTCCATAGCACAGAGTTTTGGTCTGGGACAATGGAAAACTCTAGAAATAGCGATATAGGCGCACAACATGATGAATGCAATTGATGTGACCAAACTGCACACTTAACATGTTAGAACGGCAAATTCTCTGTTATACATTTTTAGCATAGTGAAAAGAAAAAGAAGCATTCTTTGGGGTTTTAAAAGGTTTTTCACTGCTTTATGGGTCTCCACCTAAAACCCCCAGGGTCAGGTTTGAATCTATCTATACTAGATGCTCCATGGGGTGAATGCTTAGAATGCTGACCATACTCTGTTTGGTAGTAGGGCCCTGGGCAGATGCTGGGATCTGGACCAGGAAGACATGGGCTGGCTGAGCAGGAAGGCTGGCAATGTCAGGGTGGGCCCTCGGCCCTCCTTGAAAACCTCACATAGAAACTTTGTTTAGAGCATGAGTGATGGTTCAGAGGGTCTGGCCAGACTCTGCTCAGGGCCAAAGGCCAGGAAAAACCATCTAGTGGCCCAACTCAAGGCAGCCTTGAAAGAAATGATTCATCTATGTATTGAGCGCAAGTAGCAACTGCATTTGGGTGAGTTGAAAAAGGGGCTAGTTTCAATGGATTTACAGTAGCTCAGTACACACACACACACACACACACACACACACACACACACATTGCTGTGTGCTTGCCCATGATGTTGAGCTGAAGTGACTTCTTCCCTTACCAATTTCCTGCTCTTAAGTCTTTTTCCCTAGAGGAGAGCTTGGCCTTAGCTGCCCCGGCTCCCAGGCCCAGGTGCTCAGCGGCGTGGGCAGCGCAGACACTGGTACCGCTCTGCTCATTCCCCTGAGCCTTTGCGGCTCCCTGCCGGGCACGGCCTAGACTCTTGGCCTGTGCTGACCTTCCCCAGGCAACTTCTGGAGATCACCGCCCTCTGTGCACCTAATCGCAAAGCCCTAAAAGGGCAGCACAGCCGTTTTCTTCTCCTATTTAGATGCAAACAATAGCACTTGCCACACTGCCCCTTGCACTGCTCTCTTGGAGGGCGAAGGAAGCCAGAATACCAGAGAGGTCAGGGTGTGCCCTTCTCCACTTGCCTTCTCCATCCTAGGCCCCTTGTTCTCTTGTGAGGCCACCCTCTTGTCATCAGGTGCCTCTGGCCATCCGAGAATGGCTGCAGCCCTTTCCTTTCCAAGGTAAAAAAGATAATGTTTTCTTTGGGGGTAATGGAGCAGAGAGGGTGACAGATATTACCAATCAGGGCTGAATTACTCCTGGGGACCATGGGCATTTGCTTAGTGACCTGTGGGCTGGTAGGTAATTTCCCAATTTGGGGAAGGGAGGTTAGCAGTGGCTTTAAACCCTCTAAAACCTACCTGCCTTCCTTACAGCAGCTAGGCCAAGGCCGGCTCCAGAACACAGGGCCATCTTCCACCACATCCCGCCATCCACTCTGTTCTGCCCCCCACCGAATGGCTGCTCAGATATTAAGGCAGCTTCCTGGTGGGACAGTGAAGGGGATTTTACTATTCAAAAACATTTGCCCAACCATTTGAAGGGCAGAAGCAGGTGTTTTGTAATTTTTGACAAAGAGGTATTTTTAATGAAAGGCAAAGTGCTAGAGAAAAGGGGTTCTGAAGTTATGTACCTGGGACTGAACTTTTTCTGTGACGATCTCCATCATCTTTCTAAACTTCGGTTTCTTCCCCAGCAGAATGAGAATAATTACACTCATCCTTGAGCAATTTTGAAAATGAGAAACCACACAGCATTCTTGCTCAGATGGTAGCGCTGTCACTGCTGGGGGCCTCACACCTGCCCCTGCCACAGCTGGTGCCCACGGGGTGCACAGCACATCCGGGCAGACTGGGCACAGCATCTCTGCCTTGTGGCTCTGTCGTGCTTCCCGGAGGCCCCGACTCTGCTGCTCCCCGTCGCCTCTCTGTCCCCTCTCTCTCCCTGGCTGCACCAACTGTCTGTGCCTCTGATTTCCAGCACATATACTGTCCTCTTCAGATCCTTTTTCCTTTGACAAATCCCCGAGACTTGAAGTCCCACGTTGCCTTTCTACTGTCAAAGCCACTTGAGCAAAATAAAACAATAGCAAAAATTTGCCTGAGTCCTGTTTACTGGCTTCCATGGGTTCCAAAACCCCACGCTCACCTCCCTCCTCGGGCCTACCATCCACAGAAACAGGTTCAGATCAGGCTTCAGAGCTCAAGTCCATGGCTATGCACGGTCTCCATGTCTTTGGGAACTGGCCAACCCAACATCTGCTGACATGATTTATTTCAACTATGACGAGCGAACGTGAAGGAAGCACAGTGTGCGTGTGCTGCGGAGGCTTGCCAGCCACGTGTGATCGCCACGGGGCAGAGTGTTACAGTTTACAAGGTCCTTCTCTCAACCACATTCATGCCGAGCCTCATTCGCGCCCCGGAAGAAGGAAGGGGAAATGTTTTTCTTCTCCTTTTAAGCCTCTTCCATCTTGAATCCTTTCTTTTTTCTCCTTCTTCTGCCACCACATCATTAACACTATCATTATCACTACTACCACCACAACCACTGCCACCACTGCTATTATGCTTTAGATCTAAAGTGTCCCCCCAGCATGGCACTATATTCATCAGCGGTGAGTTCATAGCTGAATGCGCTCTTTGGAAGTAGAACATCTTTGGAAGAGGGGGTTCCCTGGGGCACGGCTTGTTTCCCTCCTCTCTCTTCCCCTCTTCCTTTCCCTCCTTCCCCTCCTTGCTCTTCCCTCCCCTCCTCTTCTCTCTTCTCCTTTCTTCCTGCTTCCTGGCTGCCACAGGTTGACCGCTGTGCCCCATCACGCCCGTCCTCCATGTGGTTCCTGTCTTACAGCCAGGTGACCATGGACTGAACCCTTTGAAGCAGTGAGTCAAATAAACTTCTCTTTAAGTTGGGAATATTGTCCATTTTGTCTCGGTGAGGAGAAAGTAAGTAACACACCACCATCATCTGCATCACTGATGCCATCAACCATAGTCTAAGCCCAGACACTTCAGTTCTAATCCTAAATTACTATCCATGATAAACACAAAATATAATCCTGCTTGTGTATCTCAGTAAACTGATCAAAGAAGTGAAGAAGTCTCCCACAAAGTCAGCATAGAACTAAAAAACATTTAATTTTTTCCTCATTTTTAGTGATTATGGAGAAAAGTGGACTTTACCAACTCACCTTTTAGGGAGCTCTACTTGAATTAGGAGGTACGCTGGGGCTTGGTTGGGGCTACACTGAATGGTGAGTCCTTGTGTGAAATCCTAGAAAGATAAGCCCCCCTCTGGCATCCAGAGCCTACCTGGCATGGGACTGTGCATTCCCACAGATGGAAGTCTAGACAGGTGGCTGTTACATGGACCTCCCCCAGCTGGCCAACTCTGGCCACTGATCTGTATGGAGCACTGCTGGCTGTAAACCAAAGTCTAGTCTAATCCAGAAGATGCCATCTTTTTCCTCACCAGCGGGGATTCTGGGCCACAGAATCTACTGAACACACGAGCCTCAACCCTGCTGGTGTGGCACAAAGGGAATTTTTTTTCTGGAGAGAGAGAGAGAGAGAGAGAGAGAGAGAGAGAGAGAGAGACAGAGACAGAGACAGAGACAGAGACAGAGAGATACAGGCAGGAAAGTATTCTAATCCCTTGAGCTGGACACACCGATGTCATCTGTACTTGAAGTCCAGCCTGGGGTCACCTCTGACCACAAGGACTACAAGTTGAGGGCACAAGCAACAGGCTGAGGTTGGTAAAGAAGCAAAGTAAAAAGACTTGTGGTCAGAGTTACCTGTTGAACAGTGAATTAAGCAACACTGAGGCCACCACGGATTGGGCCTACCCTATGCGAGATGCGATGTCCTTATTATCAAAACCATTTTGAGCCAAGTTTCTCGCAACTGCGTCAGAGGGCGCCCTTATCAATGGGTGCTATTTGCACCTCCATCCACCACTATGCCTTCTGCCATCTGTCCCAGGGCTGCTCATGGCTTCTACCTTTAGCAGCCTTTTGAGCATATTAAAACTAAGCTCAGTCTCACCCAGCCGGAAAAGGCATAAGCTCATAACCATGGAAGACACATCCTCCTCTGTCTTCCTGTCAGCTTGCAGGCCAGGTGTGAGATGCTTATTTCTGATTATGGTCTCAGCCTGTATCCGGGGAAGTCAGCCTGAATCTCCACTGGAGCGTAGCCCATGAAATTCTTAGCCTCTCATTACGGTCCAGGAATGAAGAGCCACAGCATGTGGGTGCAAGAGACAGCAATCCATTGACAAGCCTGTAAGAGGCTGGGTGTCAGGGGAAGAGGCTCCCCCGACACCTCAGCACCAGGAACCTGGAGATGGAATAGATCTGGTGTTCTCTTTTGTGTGGGGTCAGATAACAGGCACCAAAGGGCTGAGCAATCAGTGCTTGTGCCCTACAGCACAGCAGTGACTATCATCTATAAAAACTTATCCTACATTTCAAAAAAGGAAGAAGAGTTTAAAGGCTCCTGACACACAGAAATGATGCCCACGTGAGGAGGCAGGAACGTTCATTACCCTGACCCTGACTTGATCACTGCATTGACTCGACCAACACATCCCATACATGTACTGAACTATTGCTCGGACTTTATTGTACCATAAATATATGCAGGTGTTATGTGTCAATTCAAAAGCCCTGAAGGGTACAAGATGCTGCCCCTGGCCTCCAAGACCTGATGGTCCAAGCAAGGAATAGGATAGACACGCATCATACAGCGAAACTGTAACTCAGCTCACACATGCTGTTAGCTAATGAACACTGCGGATACTCAATGGTTGAAGGATTTGGAGAAAGGACTACTGCCAGGGACTGGGGCTGAGGACACTGAGGAGGAGGCACGGGGCTGAGCAGAGGCTGGGTGAGAGGATGTCTGAATGGGAAATAAGGCTTCCTAGAAGCAAGGGGTCAAGCGTCTCTGTCACAGTTGCATTGCGGGACATGAAGCTGGATAGGCAGGTAAGGTTGGCATTACAGCAGGTCTGGAGTGACACTTTCGAGTCCATACTTCACCCTGAGGATGTTATACCTGGGATTTAAGGGCCACAGTGACTTAAACTGATGACAATTTGTGATCAAAGCGTGACAGGTCCCTAGCTGTGTTTTAGGAAGGCAAATATGTACAACAGTCTTCACATGTGTTATGGTTTGTGTCTAGGTGTCCCCCCAAAGCCTCACGTAGTCATGTGGTGGCTTCTGGAGTTTGTGATTGATAATTGTGGGTGTGGATGCTGTACCTGCCCTGGGGTAGGTAATTTGCATTACAATGCAAGGAGGGGAGAGAGGCTGGCTGGTGCCTGAGCTGCTGCCACTCCCTTTGCTCTCTACTCTTTGCAGCCACCAAGAAAGGTTTCTCTCTGTCCTGTGCCACTCTGCCTTGGAGCCAGCTGAGTACGGACTGAAACCTCCAGTAACTGTGAGCTAAATAAACCTTTCCTTCCTTCATTCTGAGTGTTGGGTATTTGTCCCAACAATGACAGAAGAGTAACTGAGACAACATGCATGAGACAGAAGTGGGGGAGACCGCTGCCGTGGTCCAGGAAGGAGGCCACAACAGTTTGGACCAGAGGGTGAAAGAAAGCCAATGGCAGATTAGGAAAACACTATTATTGGGAGTGAGGCACGAGGGACCACAGACTGTGACATCAGGACATTATTCAGGATGGCTGCAAAAACGGATGGACCATCCCCAGCAATGCAGCAGCCAGTAGCCAGCAGCTGGCTAGGCACACCGCCAGCTCGCCAGGCTGTGGTTT
Organism: Tympanoctomys barrerae; assembly: GCA_002564285.1. Taxonomy (NCBI): domain Eukaryota; kingdom Metazoa; phylum Chordata; class Mammalia; order Rodentia; family Octodontidae; genus Tympanoctomys; species Tympanoctomys barrerae. Next base: position 10,034 of record NDGN011421477.1, read on the forward strand.
CTTTATCTACCAAATGGCAAACATGGTTGCTGATCTCCACTTTTCTTCCCACATCCATCTAGAAGATGAGCCAGTCTGGCGAGACTTCTGTGGCAAAAGGCCCGGGTGTTCAGGTTTGGCTTTCTCCAACCCGGCACTCGAGTTCCTTCTCACTCTCACTCAGAAGACGACAGGAGCCTCCTGCGCTCTGGGGCTCAGCAGGCACTTGGGAACAGAAAGCAGAACCGCACAGAGCCTGCAAGCACTTCGGGCCTGGGGCCGTTATCTTATGGATAAAAATAGCAGGGCACAAAGAAGGGGAAGGACTTGCCAAAGCCACAGAACGGAATTATAGGAAGGACCCCAGCAATAATGGTTATTTACATCTGCACACAAAAAACAAAAGAAGTCTGCATCTGTGCAGGTCCAGAATACGTGATGGCTTCATTAGCTAAACTCTAGCAACTTCTTTTCCTGATGGGTGGTGTTGGAAGGATCCCACTGGGGTCATGCTCTCCTTGCGTTATGGGGGACTGAAGCACGCCTTTTTTAAAATTAGCTTGTGCCTGCTAGATGTCAGGACCTGGCTAGACAGCAGCACACCTAGAACAGTGGCACAAGATTGGCCATGGAATCCCAAGGGCCTGGTCTACAGTTGCTACCACAGCTCCTGGACACATTGCCTTACTGTTCCAAGTCTCAAGTTTGTCATTTATAAAGCAGGATGATAACATCTGGGTATTATTATTATTATTATTATTATTATTATTAATGTATTTGGTTATTATAGGGTCTCACTACACAGCTTGGACTCATAGTAATCCTCCTGTTTTCAGCCTCCCCTGGGCTGGGATTACAGGTGTATGTCATTACGCCTGGACTCTGTGGCCAGCTCAGCCTGCCCTGGGAATGGGGCTGGTGCGATACGTGGTTCTGGGGGTTGAACTACAGTCCCCACACTTGCCTAAGCTTGCCTCAGCAGGTGCTTTAGTCCCCTGAGCTATCTTGCTGGCCCCATATCTGAGTGTTATTATTCTAGGGATGTGCCAAATTCTACATAAGAAATTTAAATAACATTCGTTGAGATCTTTCTAATAGCCAAATGTTGTATGAGTTAAAATTACTACAGAAATAAACAAAAAATGGGTAACATCTAAAACATGTGAAAGAGTAAGCAGTACTGATTTCTCAGTTAAGACTGATGCAGAGGAGAAAGGAGTTTCCCAAGATGCCTAGCGCGGGGTTCACACCTGCCTGCTCTGGACTCACTTGGATGTTGGCCCCTGCTACCCAGTCCCTAAGGTATTATAGGCCACGGGTGAGGGTGGAGAGTCAGGCTCCTGGGGAAGAAGAATCTGAACCACAGAACATTTGAGTCACTTTCTTCCAAGTAGCTGGACCATGTCCACTGGCCATCAGGATGGCTGGGAGGCTCTGCTCTGTCCTCAGGCACTGAAAGCCTTGCAGTGGATAACAGGAGCCAATGAGGCACCGAGGATGCACGGAGGCAGTCTGCTCTGACGGAGCCTGCCCTTGCTTCCCAGCCCCTGACCCTGGTCTCTCTGCTGACCACAAGCCACCTCTGAGGGCTAAGTCACTTCCCTCCACACCAGAGACAGCTCTTTGGACTGAGCTCTTCTTGGAAACTGGCGGATGCCTTTATTGGAGGCAGATCAAATTTAAAAAGTGTCTCTTGTGAGCTGTAAATAGTCATAATTTTGGCCTTTAGTGGGTGTCTCCCTTTCCTTGTAAAAAAGGGTCTGTTCTTGCTGATCAGTTCAATTATAATGATATAAAGCAGAGGGCAGTAAAAATTTGGGACATGCCCTAAAAAGGGGAGTTTGGGAAAAGTGATTCATGGTCTTTCCTTCAAGGACCTTAGAAGGGAGGTGGAGGCTTGAGCTGTGTTTCCCAGACGAAGATGAATTTTGTGGTAGGTGAAAAAGGAATGGGAATCTTGGGGTACGGAATGCTGGGGCCATGGGCCCATGTCCTCACATTCACCCTGACAGTCACTAAGCCCTGAGTTGGAGACTCTTAGCTGCAGAGCAGCGCGATGGCCACTGGAGATGCTGACCTGCTTGCAGAGCCCTTCATTGCCATCACAGCAGGTGAGCAGGTGCTGGAGCCTGGAGGCTTTGCTGAGGCCTGGACCTTGGGCCCTGGTCCTCGCTGTGTGCTGGGCCCTTGGATTTCTACTGGTTATCTTTACCTCCAGATGCTGGGCTCAACCATTACTTTCATTTTACAGGACTGGAACTAAGGCCTGCCATCATCATGTTGTAATGACCTCGAAGAACACAGCACACATTTGCATCGCTGGATTCTGTATTGTCAACTACTGCCCATTCTCCTGGAGACAGCAAGGCCAATGCACAAACTGTATCAGTAAAACCATCATTCAGGAGGCTCTGGTCTTGTGCCTGTTTGGCCCCAGGGGCAGGTAGGGAAAAGTATTTCAGGTAGAAGAAACAAATTCATGGCAAGGGCAAGAGTGCAGAGATTGATTGCTTCCTGAAAATAGTTCCAGGAACCAGTTCAAAGGCAAGGTTGGATCCGGAATTGAGGCATCCGGACTGTTTTGGAATCAATGAACTACAGATCTTGGGCAAGATATTTAGTGTCTTTGGATCCTAGTTAGAAGTAATCATTCTTCTGCTAACTCAAGGGATGAAACACAACACCTAAGAAAAGTTAAGATGACTGCTTTTTATTGTCTAAATGTCTTCGCAAATCTATGTATTGAAGTCCTAAGGTTTCAAGGTAAGGGTTCTAGGAACTGGGGGCTTTAAGAGGCCACCGGGAGCCTCCATGATGGGATTAGTGCTCTTATAAAAGAGACCTCAGAGAGCTCCTCACCCTTTCTACCATACAAGGTTACAGCAAAAAGAACCATGCAGAAAGCAGACCCTCCTCAGGCTCAAAGTCTGCCGGCACCTTGATCTTGGCCTTCCTAGCCTCCAGAGCCGAGAGTTCTGTTGCTTACAAGCCATCTGGTCTCTTGGTTCATGGAATCCTGGGAGGTATTTGGGAAGGAGCCCAGGGCCTGGGATCCATCAAACAGCTCCCAGCACCTCTTGTAAATTTCTGAACTGAACACACAAAGCCACATCCTGGACAGCCAGAACTGAGAGCCATCTGTCATGTGCACATGTACTCCTTGCAGGTCACGGGGAGCTTTTGTGGGCCTGGGTGGACTTTCTTAACCTGAACCTATTAGAGAGGAGAAAGTATTCTCTTCCCCATGTGGAAGATGAGGGGCCCAAGGCAAATACACTAGTGTGTAGTGGAACAAATTCATACCTGAATTTTCTTTCTTCTCTTTCTTTTTTTTTTTTTTTCTCTTTCTCTTTTTCTTTTCTTTCTTTCTTTTTTTTTTTTAATTTTAGGGAAGGGTCTACAGGGTGTTCAGGGTCTCACTACT
>NDGN011421488.1:0-13942 GCA_002564285.1 Tympanoctomys barrerae
CCTACCGATTTGATTTGAAACTGTCTCATTGCTATTTATCAATAAAATTATGGCAAAAATAAAAATAAAATAAAAAAGATAAGAGAATGTGCAGGGAGGACTAAAATCCCTGGCTCCAAATTCCAAAAAAAATTAAAAAAATAAAACTTAGGAGTTGCTAACCTCTGGGATTTTGCATTTAAGATGCTCAAGCCATAGCTGACAGCAGATGACAGACAGGGTAGAAAAGAAAGCCACAGCCACCGCTGCATCTCTTCAGCATCAGTGAAATCTGGGTAGCTTTGTACTTGTTCTCTTGGACTTTTATAATAAATTTACATTTAGCACAGTAATGTGTGGTAGAGTATCATATAAGGACATACTTCAAATTGAGGAATATAATTTCATGATTAACAAGATTAAGGATTAAAAATATCAAGCATAAAGTTATGCATGGTGTGTAAAGTATTACCATATTTTAGAAAAATGGAGCATTAAGAGAATCTGCATGGACAGATCACGTAATAATTTATGATAGCCCGACAGCTGGAAATATGTTATTCATACTTCTTATGGGTTTGAATTTTCTCCAATGAGCATACTTAAAACACTTTTGAATAACCTAAAGAATCATTTATTTGTTACACACATTTCAACTTTTCTTCCAAGTATGTTCACAATTCTTAGAATTTCAGACAGTTGAGTAGAGTAGCCATATATTATATACTAGTATCTAAAGGAAACTACAGGGAGATATATGAAAATGAATCTGAAAAAAATGAAATATTTGCTTTCTCAATATTACAGAGTCTAAATGCCAAAGAAATCTGAACCACACTCAAAACAGCATTAATACTGGCATTATTTATGTCATGATAAGTGAAAAAATATCTTCCATCATTGACTGTAGCAACCATTTGTTATTCAAGGAAAGCCTAGCCTATAGCTGTAAATATACTTTATGAGCCATTTAAAAGGCAATTATCTATGCCTGGTAAATAAGACTGAATGAGTCACCTCTACAAACTTAAATTGTATACATAAATTATGAAATTTAATTGTTTCTGGAAGAGGCTGCAATCTTACTCTGTATCATGATTAGTGATCCTGTTGTCCACAAGATGGATCTTCCCAGACTCATTTTGATTTACATTTAACTCACAAAATAATGACCTTTTATGTACCACTGATAGAGTACATTTCACAGCATAAACCTAGGAAATATCCTGAAATTTGCTGTTTTGCTACCATTAAATGCAAACCCACAGTTCTTCCCAAGGCAATAAATATTCACTTCCACTGGTATTTGCCTCTTCATCTGGAAAATGGATTAATCAAAAAATGTCCTCTTAGAGCTTTATGGAGAACTTTCTGTAACACTTCATAAAATGAAAAATGGGAATTGTTCAGTGCTCAGTGGCAGAACATCCGCACCCGTATCAAGGCGAAAGCCATTGCACAACTTACAAACTCTGAAACTGATTAAAATCTTCTGCATTCACTCTGTGATTGTCCACCTCCCCAGTGGAAGACATCACAGGAAGTGACAACAATAATTTTCCTACATTGTTGTTACAGGCTGCATTTCCCAGTCTTTTACAAGTGACGGACAACTCAACTTTGTTAAAATTATCAATAATCCTAAGGAAAAATTTTCCAAGTTCACAGTTCATCGTTTGCGGGATTACTCTAAAAACTAGGACAGACAGGTTCACACTGACTTCTGTCGTGGAGAACTCTACACTCCATGAAGGACTCTCTCCAGACAGAAGTTAACCACGAAAGCACTGCTTCAGTACTGTTACTTAATGGGAATCTAAAATGGTTGCTACCTGCAAACAGTATCTATCTAGACACGCTGGGGAGGGGAGTCTAACTTCAGACCTCTGAAGGCAAGAGGCAGGAGGAAAGACGCCCAGACACATACAGCACTGCATCGCACCCCGCCTCTCCCCAAATCAAGCCATGATGGTGCTTGAGATGCACTGGGCTGCTTTAGGATCTTTGCAGATCCAAAGAATCCAAGCAACCTTGTTCCCCTTTCACTGCTGATAAACAACAGAATTAACCCAAAGCTCAGGTCCTCAAATTCCTGATTCCAGGTTGCAGAAGACTGAAATATTCAGCAGATTTTTTTTTTTAGAATTTATTTCTTCTGCTTCTGATGGTTGCATCATTTTCCCAGTTTTATTATTATGAAAAATGATTTTAATGCATATACCCAAATATGAAAGTTCAATAAAATGATAATACAAGAGGACCAGAGCCACTGAGGCAGAGGGAACCTCAGTATTTCCTAGCATAAAATTAGTCATTTATACTGCGCTTTTCCAAATTAGCTTTTTCTTTAAAACCATACAGGAATGTCTTCAAACTGTGGCCAAATATTGAGCAAATTGTTCTCCGTGGGATTCTGATTTAATTCAGGGCACATCTGAAAGTACATAGATGTTAACCACACACTGGAGAGGAAGAAAGCAGTTGTGGTGTTCAAGTGTTCATTTCTTAGGGCATCTCCTATTCTTTTTCTAAAAATCATTTTTGAAGGACAACACTGTAAATATGAAAGACAGTGGACGTGATGGTATACGTACCTTCTTCTTCACTTACTTTCCCCAAACGAATTTGTTGTCTGATTTCTCTGGCAGCGTGCACTGCACATGTATCTGCTACTGGAATAAACTTCTTTTAAATCTAAATTCTGGTTACTTCTGTCCTCTACACCAGTGTATATAGAGCCACATACTCACTGCTGGGAGTATACAACTGGCATTTCCTTCACCTTTTCATTATTTCAGCAAACTCAAACTCTACCCTCAAAATTCAAAAGCTATACAACAGTAAGCTGAACATATGTTTTCACAAGTTGTCACTGTAGCTTGCTGGACTCGTAGGAGAGTGAGACAATAGACTGCAGAGTCTATTTGGAATCCAGTGATCACAGGGTTTAACACTGGTCACAGGGCTGCAGCTGAATGCTTGGGGACCCCACATGCCCGCGCACCATGGAGCTGACCTAGAGACCCCTGGCCCACTGCTGGTGTAGGTGAAGGCATGTGCCAGACACGCTTCCCAGAGGCTGGTGGGGTGGCACAGCCACTAGGATGGGACACAGTGAACACAGCCCTGCAGCCAGAACTGCACCCCTGCTGAAGCTGTTCCCTATCTGCTTGGGACTCAGCTTACTCTGTCCTTGAGACAGGTACACCTCTTTCCTTTCAAGAACATCAAGAATGATCTCCTTACTGTCAGCCTATGTTCTTTTCCTTTCCTGTTTGTAATTGGACATGTAATTTGTCCTTTACATCAATGTGTATTTAAAATCTTTGCATACCGGACCCTGTGCAGGAATTCAGGGAAGCCAAACAGAGCCACATACTCTGACAAGGTACACTGAAACCGGGTGACACAGATACAAGTCCGTTGTGTAGTGATCAAATCAGAAATTAGCACAGAGAGAAGTGGCAGAAGACTTTGCATTTCTTTGCAGTCTAATATTCAAAAGGCTCTTTTCTAGCTAGGTTGTAATGTGCAGTACATTAACCCCAGTCAGCCGAGGATGCAAAAGGACACCATGGCTTGTTTCTTCTAACTCAACTGTGTACCTACCGATCAACCTCTCTCCATCTTTGCCACTTGCTCTCCCCAAGTACATGTCTATCGAGTTAAGGAATTCTTTTAGAGTTTACACAAGAGAAGAGTTAGGCTGCATGTGTCCTGCTGTATCGGGCTCATTTCACTTAGCATACTGTCTCTTACATTCATCTCTGCTGTCATACAAGACAATACTTCATCTGCTTTTGTTGCTGAGTTGATTCCGTCATGCATCTGCAGCGCCTTTTCCTTATTCATCAGCTGGTGGTCACCCGTGTTGACTTCACCTCTTCTGAACAGTGCTTCAATAAGCATGGGAATGCAGATCTCTTTCGACATGCTGTTCACTTCCTTTGGGTTCCTGCCCAGTACTAGAACTGCTGGATCATATGGTAGCTCTATTTTTAATTTCTTTGAGGAATCTCCATGCTGTTTTCCAGAATGGCTGTATTAACTCACCACCCCACCAACTCTAGAAGGGTTCTCTTTTCTCCAAATACTTTTTCACTCATGCATGTTGACATTCACTGAACATCTGCTGCTGGAGAGTATAACGCCAGGTGCTGAGAGTGTCGCACCCTCAAGAAAACATAATCCCTACTGTCATGGAATTTAACAGCAAGAATGACTGAGGAGAGGTTGGAAGGAAAGAAAACAACCCTACCCCTCCCTGCTCCCTCTCCAGCCCCAACATGACCAGGCTAACAGTTTTCTAGCTACTCGCACACACCTGCCCGCCAACGCTCCTCTCCACCACAGAAGGTTACACAGTCTGCTCTCTGGAAGGTAAATTTCTCAAGGTCACAGGATTTTTTATAACTTCCTCTAACCCCCAATGGCCTAGTGGCTCACATGGAACATTTTTCTGCACAGTAAATAGGGTCACACTTATTCCACAGCAGAAGAAGTAAAACACCCAGAACATTCTAAAGGCAAAAGTCCTCAGTAGACTGTTGGTTACGTCAGTCGTGTCACAATCCGTCAGGCTTTCCTCACATACCAGAATGGAAATCTCCCCTCAAGTGGTCTTCAGTGGAGCATGTGAGAGTCTGGTGTTATTCACGTGCTGAGTAAGAAGCCCAGAAAGCCTCCTTTTAAGTCTACATCCTGGATGTAACTGCCTGCACTTTTGCATTGCTGTACTATTTCCTGCCCATCCTCTTAGGCCAAAGAACACCTTTGTGGATTTAAAAGGCCTGTCTTGAAAGGATTTAAAGAGAAGAAAATATGTGTCATCTTGGTAGAGGAGTACAGTGAGTGAGGATTCTGGGTTTGGAGCCCACCCCTATTTGCCTCATCTCTTTGCTGTCTCACCATGAAAACACTGTGCCTCAGTTTCCCTAGCTGTACAACGGGGATGCAAACATTGCTACACCATAGGCCCTTGTAAGAATCAAATGATAATCTGCACAACACACTCAGCAAGGCATCATCTTTCTAGAACAAAGTAGAACCTAAAAAGTGGTAGCTGTTATTATCATTTTCCTTCTTTATGTAAACCATCCCTGCAATTAGGTAAGAAATCATAGAAAACTAATAAAAAAGACCACTGGGTGACTTTCAGAATGCTGGGTAACAATGATCAGAAGGGAAACAGTTGCAATGAGAGAGGAAACTGCTTAAATACCACGCAGGAGAAGTGAGTAAGTGCTGAGATGTGATTGCGAGATTGACGTTGGTGGCCCTCTAGGTTTTCATCAGGGGAAACAGAATGCCCCAGTCAGGCGATTTGGGAGAGTCACTGGCTCAGGAGGCCCCATCGGAGTGCACGAGAGCGGAGAAGGGCAAGTTTCAGAGCGTTTCATCATCTTGTAAATAGAAGAGCAAGGTGAGCCACAGACACAGTCGGAGATTAATTAACCAAATGGAGCAGAGCGGCTGCCTTTCCATGCCGGTGGTATCACAGCAAGCAAAGCCACATGTGGAGGAAATGAGGAACAAATGGGGACAGAGCAGCAAGCAGACAGGCCAAGTCCACCATGGGAGAGGGCTGCAGGTGGGGCTGCGAGGGGAGTTACGCAACGAGCTGAGGATGGGATGTGGAGGACACCCGTGCCGAGCTGCACTCGGCTCCCAGCTCCTGCTGACCCAGCACGGAGCAGGCCTTGGATCCAGCTTGCCTCTGACTTCCGCCGGGCCTCATGGTATAAAGAAGGAACTTGGATGGCAGGGGCGGGGGGTGCTTCCTTGGGAGCTTTTGTATAGTACCTAGGCCTGAGGACTCTCTCTGAGCTTAAGTCTCAATTGCATCCCTTGCTGCCACCAGAGGGTAGAATGCACTTGAGGAGAGCAGGAGTGAATGCAAGGGAGCCACCAAGTAACCTGCCCGGGATGCTCAGTCCACCTTGTGTGTAGAAGCCCCTTCGTGCCTGGCCCCATTGTACTGAATTATTCTGGGCTGACCACAGGTTTAAATTGGAAGTTATGGAATACTGATCTCCTTCTTAGTAGATGACAAAAAAAACTCGGTTCCTAAACCCTATTGTTTCTGTTCATTGATCTATGTCAACCCCAGGCCCACAGTCATTATGGGAATTGTGAGCTTGGAGGGAGCCCATTGGGTTAATGCTCCGGGTCCCATCACAAAATAATTTTATAAGACAAAGAGTATCCTTACTGTCAAATCTGAACATAAACATTGAGATCTATGATCACAGAAGGAAATATTTATTGGTTCTACTGAACTCTGGGCACTTATTAGGTCTTATTGAAGGATGTTCTGCTTCTCTGAGTTTAATTCATCTATTGTTAGGAGGTCGATTTTATAGCTAAGCTGCTCGATTTATTTGCTTCAGTGTGGGGTGTGGGTGAGCTGTAAGGTTTCTAACACTTGACCATCAGATTAAAGTGGGGAGGTAGCCCTGGTAGGTCAGATCCCACTGGGGCAAAACACAATCTACAGTGCAGGCCAGGAAGGCCTCTGCCACATCCACAGCATCATTAAATGTCAGGCAATAAAGCAAAGCCAGGCACTTTCCAACCAGGGACTTCAAATGGTTTTCAACTGAAAATCTCAAAACAGTCATAAGTGTGATAGTGTTATTACTTCTATAATCCTTTGTAGCATAATCGATTCAGGTCAACATGCAGTTCCATCCTGAGGCATATATATATATATATATATATATATATATATATATATATATAATTTCCAGCTTATAATATTCTCTTCCAGGATGAGTTCAAACAGTAAGGTAACTGAATAACTATAAATAAATTGAATTTCATTTAATTAATTCAAGATTATCATTAAATATTAACAAACTGGAAGGTGCTAAATTTAGCAACAGACATCAGTTAGAAAGTGTGAAAATGCCTTGCCAGTTACAAAAACATTGCAGATATTCCTTATGAAAATGTGTTTTTCTCAATCCTTTCATCTCAAATACAGTGCCTTAAATTTTGCATCCTCCTCTAATATTACACATGGATTTCCCACATAAAATTATTAGATTCCAAATCACAATAAAAATCACATTTGCATGCTGATTGGCAAAATTAAGAAGGCTGGTGCTGCTCAGAGCTGCTGAGGCTTTAGAGCACTAGGGACTCTCACGTAGCCCTTGTGGGAGTGTCACCTGGCGCAGCCACTTTGTAGAACATCTGGGAATTATCTTCTACGTTTGGCACACTGCACATTCCAGCCTCCAGCACATATTTAACCAGGATAAGAATGTGTGCGGCAGCCTGGTTATTACGAGCAAAAGCAAAAAGCAACTCACACTGAATATCAAAACAGTGAGCGAATGGGGCACGTCCTGCGGGCTGGTCATAACTGCAATCAGCACAGCACTGAGGCTATATTCCCTGTGAACACCGGCATGTGCACAGCTTCAAAACATAGTGTTACATAAAACAAAGCAAGCTGCACAAGAATAAATTTTGCAGCTGTTTTAATAAATTTTGCAGCTTATTTTAATAATTTTAATAAATAGCTATTTTGTCACACATTAACAAAACCTCTCAAAGGAAACTGTGTGTGAACAGCACACACCGCGGCTGGACGCAGGCAGCAAATGCAGGAGATAACAAGAATGAACCTTGTGCAGAGAAGAAGAGAACAAGGTTAAGAAGTAAGAACCCGCAGTGGCTCGGGGTTACGCTCCGTTTGCTGAAGGACAGCATGTTTGTAGTATTCCTTGAATTTGTATTTTTCCCACCACCACCAGGTAAACATTAAAAGATTAAAATATATATGTTCTTAAATGCACCACCTTAAACCTCACCACAGCCACACCTTGGTATTCACCTGCTCCAAAACTTGTGGAATTTGGCAATTCAATTTGTTGCTTCGTCTCAGCATGTGGCACGGCACTAGGCCCACGAGCTACAGCTTCTCTGCGCATGCCTTGGGACCTGCTACCCCTCCAGGCCAAAGCTGCTTGTTTGGTACTCATCTTTCTCAGTGCTCTCCGGCCTTCTGCAACCAATTGCCAAGGAGTTCCAAGGTCCCACCGAAGTTCTGGTCAAGATGTGTACTTAAGAGCTGTTAAGCAGCAGCCACATTTCACAGGTGAGGAGTTCTCACTTCCATTTCTGACATAAGCGTAGTAGTTTCATGACCTTGGAGGCAGTATTTGATCTTTTCCCAATTTGCAAACATCAGTTTTAGATAAGCAGTACTATTTGGCCTTCTCTAGTATGTGCATGATGCAAATGTCTTTGTTCTCTTTTTCTCCCCTAGATTTACTGAGTAATAACTGACAAAAATTGTGTCTATCTGTGTGGGACCATGGTTCTGAGCTGGAGGTGCAGGCCAGCGCGGGGGAGGGTGGTGAGGACTGGGGTGTGTGTGTGTGGGGTGGATCCCCTAAGAGCAGTGGGAAGCAGCATCAGCACTCTCAGGAGTGGACAGCGTCTCATTAAGTCGCTAAGCTACCCAAGCCAGGGGATTCGCAGTCCTCCCACCTGAGCCTCTCAGAGTTCTGAGCGTGGGTAGCAGTGTTCCCGCCTCTGCGTTTGGAATTTCTGTCTGAGAGAAGTGTACAGAAAGATCCAGACAAGGGAATTCTGAAACTGCGATCACACCACTGAGAATCCCAGGACAAGAAGAGAACTCCCAAAGGATTCAGCTGAGATTGCGGTTAAGACCTTGGGCTGGGAACACCACGGCTTGAACTACAAAGAACTGTGTGGCTTCTGCAGAGTGAATGGCAGAAAACAGAGTCACTTCCATCACTGCTGCCCCAGGTAGGACAGAAATCATAGCATGTGGTGAAAACTCTGGGGCTGCAGCCTGGCAACCCCAGCCCAAAGCGGCCAGGACCAAGCCTGAACTCCCAGCTGTAAGTCCAACACTCACCAATCAGAACACCTCAGCTCTGGGAAGGGCCCTCTTAGATCTGTTCTTTTGATTCATGACAATATTACCTGGTAGCCCTACCCAAGAGCCAGCCTTAAGGGAGAAGGAAGCTAGTTCTGACCTCTGGACCGTGGTAACGTAGGTTGGTATAGGTAAACCTCGGCCAACTGATATCTGGTGACAATCACTTTAAGTCAGTGTTTGTTATGCTATAAATTATTTGTAGCTGAATCCATCTTTTACCATTTTGTAATCTATGTACTAAAATAAAAACATCCTGTATAGGAAGATGATATTAGACTACATAGCCTATTCACATAATTGTTCACAATGGGATTCTATTCTGGGAAAAAGGCAATTAGAAATGTAAAAGAATCGTCCTCTCTCAAGCAAGATGTGTGCCTCAGCTTAAAAGAGAAACAGTATAGTAATCACATCTTTTATTATTTTTCTTATTCCTGGAATGCACATACAATGGTTTTCTCTACACACAATAATGTTAACCAATGAGTAGCACTATTTTCTGTGGGTTTTGTAATTTAGCATTTGAGAAAACTAATAATTATGAAGACATTCTGTTTTTTATTTTATTTTAGGGAAGGGTATACAGGATGTTCAAGGTCTCACTACTAGATTGGACTCATAGTGATCTGCCTGTTTACAGCCTCCCAAGAGCTGCGATTACAGATGCTTGCTACCATGTCCAGTCTCAACATTGTTTTTTCAGTGTAAATTTATTAAAAAAAAGTTATCTTATTATCACTGCCTACATAGAATACCAGCTAATGGGTATCATAACTTTTGTGTAAGAAATATTTTCACCCTAGAAAAGAAATACTAAGATTTAAAGATAACAGTAAAAGCTACTCAAGTGCCATAGTACTTCAGAAAGAGTTTATTCTCACAGTAAGATTTTTAAAAAGGAACAGTTAAATTTATCAAAGAATTTGGTAATTAGGTACCATTTTTGTTTTCTTGTTCCAGTTGTGTTTCAATGTGGTAGCAATGTTCTATACATTTCGATCAAAGCAATTCCAATTGAAAATTAAAGTTCTAAATTTCTTTTAAAGGAGACTTAAAGCAACAGCTATATCAAACTTCATAGGAGACAAAGGAACCAAATTTGGAGGAAAAAATATAATGGCATAGTAGTTACATATTTTGAGCAACAAAATATGTAAAAAAAAAAAAAAAGTGGGGCTGGGGAGATGGCCCGGTAGAATAACCACTTGCCTGCCAAGCTCAAGAGCCTGCGTTCAATCCCCAGTTCTGAAAAAAGGAAAAAGTAAATAAAAGCAACATATTTTGAAACAATTATGCACTATAATTAGAAGTATTATTCTAGCACCCGCCAGATAGCTCAGCAGACTAAAGCACCTGCTTACCAGAGCAGAGTGGCCAGGGTTTGATCCCTGGCATGCTGTGCCAGCCCCGCTCCCAGGGCATGCTAAGATGGCGACTGAGACTGGGTGTGGTGGCACACATCTGTAATCCCAGTGCTTGGGAGGCTGAAAACAGGAGGATCAGTACGAATCCGATCCATGTAGTGAGAACCTATTGGCCTTGTCCTAAATATAAAAGAAAAAGCTTTCCTTAAATAAAAAAAAAGTATTGTTTAGAGTGTATTTCCTTTAGCTAAGTTGTAGAAGTAGAATATTTAGCTCTAAATGTGGTTTTAAAAAATGAATGCTAGTAATTTAATGCATTGTCAATACCTAATGCTTATTAAGTAATTTTAAAGCATTATTTTTTCTCCACCATTGAGAATTGATTTTAAGTTAGGAAATTTCTAACAGCTCGAGTTTAAAAATCAAAGTAGATATTGAAATAAATTTGGTGCTTTTTTCCTCAAATGTGACACGTGCTATTGCATGCCACACGATGCACTGGATGTGGATGTGCACTCACTGTGAGAGGACACGGACAGCCAGAGGCCCGCGAGCCGGCCTGGCTCACGCGCGGTCGCTGTGCGAGCGTGTGACGTGAGCACGCACGGTCTGCCCTCCACAGCTTTCCCGTGTGTAACCCTCACGCACACTCCCCACGATGCCCCTTCACTGTGAGAAGCAACTCGCGCTAGCTCACGCTCTGCGCCTGCTGACCATCTCCCATGCGCCTCCTGGCTTCCCACCCTTGGGAGGACTGCTCTACAGAGCACCGAGTCTTCTATCCAAAGCAAAAAATCATTCTACCTGAGTTCATGTGTCGAAAACAGGTGCTTTGGAAGGTAACCAATCATATAACCAGTTCACATGAACTTTATTATAGAGCATTAAGGGTTTTTTGAAAACTATACTACAATATTAATTGCCTTTGCTTTTCTGAGTTCTCTATCTTAGGATTTAAATTTTCACAGTTGTACAAGGTGGGGTCTCCCTGTGGGAATTTACCAGCCAAGTGGGCAGTTTTTCCTCATATGCATCAAGCTAAAATTTGACTTTCAAATTAAGTGTCAGGTAGTTTCATACAATCAAAATAAGTGAATATTACAACCAGCTCCTAGTCCTGGCATCAACAGTTAAGTAGTTAGCTGGATAACTGTGGCTAAGTCACTTAATCTTCTAAGCCTCCATTTATTCATCTGCTATAAGGGATAGAAATGAACTAGCGTGCTTTGGGAACATTTTCTGCTCCTGCAGAATACCATTCTACCTAATTTAAGTTTGCTCTTGGGAGCTCTTATTTGTCCTAATAATCAACTATTTTCAAAAGTGTTCAATTGTCTCATAGAAATCAGATTCATAAACCAAAATTCTCCAAACCACCCACCTCAGCAAGACCTGCTCTTTAAGGGATGGGTGAGAATGGGTGTGCACACTGGTAGAGACGCAGGGACCATGTCACTTGTTCATCTGACATTAATACACTTGGGATTCTTCGAGCTGAGCAGACACAGCAGCCCAGTGAATGGATATTCCTGTCATATGAAAGAGTGAAAAGAATCTACTCCACAGGACCACAAAAGGTTGACAGCCAAGACATCCCTAATAACAATGGCTTGTTTGTTCTCAAGTTTCATCTTTCCCACCTCACAAGTCTGACATATTAGAGTTAGGCACATAAACCCTATGCATACAAATGGATTTTCTCACCTTTGTCTTTTCCTTCTTAAGTAATTTCCAGAACATTCCTGCATTACAACCTAGACGGGCTCTAGACAAGAGAGTTCTGCTTTTTGAAAAATCAAAGACTCTGAGTGTCAACGAGTAACTTCAAATACTGATGTACCACAGCTCCTCTATGACCTGTGTCTGACACCACAACCCTACATTCTGGTCATCACAAATCACGCTGTGGTCCAAGTATGGGCATGGATATAAACTTCTCCTTCAAAACCCAACTCAAGTGGCACCTCCTTCATAAAGGCCTAACCCTCCCATCTTCTACTTTATGACTTAAAACTTGTTCCTGACTCCTAAAGGGCATGCCTCTGCAAGGCATCCTTTTCTTCTGTTGCTTACACTATAGATTCCACCTGCTTATCTTCCCAGTGACGTCTGCCCTATTGGGATCCATGAATCAACAAGCATAAAATTAAATGCTTATTTCAGATCAATAAGAGTTGCAATGACCGGTTCAGCAGACAAAGACAAGATCCACTACCATGTGTTTTTTCTTGCTGTGTTTGTGAAGCCCACCCTACTCTTTTTTAATGGATTTTCTCCCCTAAACCATCTTTCTCTTTAGATCTGCTCAAATCATAAGAATGTCTACACATCCCTCTCTTCCCTCCCTTTCACTGCAAGGAATGCCACCCAGGTCACACTTCCTGGGTCCCAGACATTTCCTAAGTGTTCCAACATTGTCCCCTCAAGGTGTCTCAACTCTCAGCTCTCTAGGAAGGAGTTTATTGGAGAGAAAGCCAGTAAAATCTGACAAGCAGATACAAGGAAGCATAATGAAGGCTGCCTCTCAAGCGTCTGGCTTGAAGAACTACAGAGATGATATCCAGAATGGAAAACAGAATCCCACAAAGTACTGGCACAGAACTCCCAAGAGTAGAAATAATATAATATTCTAAGTAAAATGGAGAAGAATAGAAACCAGGAAAGACACTTCCTAGAGTCCTTGAAAATAACACTCAAGGCAGAAGAGAAGGAAAGCCAGAGAGGGTAAGTGGGAATGGTGATAGGATGGGTAGGAGTGCTTGGCATAGCTCAGCCCCCACAGCAAGGGAGGGAGAATGCAGTACTGCAGTGGTTTACTGCAGCTATACGTTAACTCTGGGAAGAGTTCTGTATGTATGAGTGCAATTGCTCCAGATGTTCTGCAAACACATAACTCTTTAATTACAGTGATAAAATCACTCTGAAAAAGGAATTCTAGAGAGATGAGCGCTGTCCTAGTTCTGAGTTTTCTTTACTTCCCTCTGCAAAGACACGAGAAGCTTGAACTGCGTGGCAACAAAACCCATGTGAGCACTGGCCACACACATGGAGGGACGGGCGCAGGGCAGCGCAATGAGTGGTCCGTAAACACACAGAGCTTTGGGAGGAGCAGAAGCTCAACATTACATAGATACACATAGGAGTGCCGTAGCTGGAGCGCTTGGTACTCCTAAGCCAGAAGGCTCTGGGAAAAGTGGCCAGAACCGTGAGCCATGTGCTGGGGCACACACGTCATGGCTCTGTTGGTAGGAAAAGAGTCACCGCACAGAAGAAGCTTGGAACTCTGGGTGCAGCGAGAAGAATGTGTGATGGTGGCAGGTGAGTTCTCGTGCTCAGCCTCTTGGACCAGGCCACCCACTGTACAGGGCTGTACCTGCAGGGAGTTGACACAGCAGTACTGAGAAGAGCGGGTCATTTATAGCTCCTTCTAAGCATGGCCTGACCAGAGCTTTATTTACTCCAATACAGTATTTGGATAACATCATCAATAATTTATAAACTGTGCAGGAAAGTTTAATGCATCATTTGAAAACAAGAGAGTGATTTTTAATCCTGGTATAAAGTCATTCATTTTTCCACCCATGTCCCAAAGATAATTTTTCCAAAACAATGAAATAGCTGAACACAAAAGAATAACTGAAAAGACTACTATTGCATACCTCTTATTCTCCTCTGTTTA